>JAPYZT010005922.1:0-12540 GCA_030522965.1 Tryphoninae sp. A BG-2022a
AAAATTGTTATCTCGCAACTTTCCAGGTGGGCCAAAATGGCGACGCGAATTCGAACTGTCGCAGCTGCGGCAAGGTCGTTTTCCAAATGGAACAGACAAAGGCCGAGGGTTTGGTCTGGCACAAAAACTGCTTCCGATGCGTTCAGTGCAGCAAGCAGCTGAATGTCGACAATTATCAGAGTCACGAGAGTACGCTGTACTGCAAGGCTCACTTCAAGGAACTGTTTCAGCCGAAACCTGTCGAAGAGTCGGATCAGCCTGGTAAGATCACGCTTGTTGTTTATCGGATATGAATATTTTTAGTTTGGGCGTTCCCTTTTTATATCAGGAAACGAAAAGAAAAAAAGGAAATAAAAAGTAATTTTCCCTCAGCGAAATTTCCACAATTTTTATCGGCTCGTGAAAACTATTTTTCTCATATCAATAGGACGTTAAAACAATCCTGTTTTCGATTGGAATGAAGCAGGGAAAAAAACAATCGCTGAGAAATAAAATTTTTTGAAAAATTCCTTTTTGAAAAAAAAAACACAGCGTTATGGGAAAATTAAAGATTTCAGAATTATGAAATTTCATTGTGTCGTATCCTTCGTAGTGCGTCCTCGAAAGCCGGAGATGATCATTCGGGAGAACCAGCCAAAAGAATTGCCACCTGACGTGGTCAGAGGTAACGAAAATTTTGCGAAGAGGAGCTGGACAAAACAAGCAAACAAAAAAATGGAGAATATTGAACTTTTGCCTCCTCTGAGAGAATATCTGTTAACAAAAGTAAAACATTAAACAAACACGAGAAAAGGATTTGACGTTGTTTTTGTGAGATTGGCTTTAACAAGAACGATTGATTGTTTTTTTACGAGCAGACTAAAAATGATTAATCAATAACGGACGAGAGATCCTCGTGACGCAGGGCAGTCCGTTTAATCAACAATAATCACAATTATTTATACAAAAATTAGCAAATTCGATTATATTCGATTGACTCGCTTCGTATACATTTTCTAACCCACTCTGAATTCTAACAGGCTTTTTTTTAATCGGTCATTGCCGAAAAACTGATGGAATGTTTGGAGATATGAATTTTGTTGACGTAAAACAAAAGTAAGACATTTTTGGGAAATAGGAGATTACATTTTGATTCGTTTTCGCAGCTTCCGACAAACCCGATCTTGGACTCGAGGAATTATCGGCGCTCAATGTCAAGTCGCGATTCCAAGTTTTTGAAAAAACCACTAACGATACCACCAACGAGATCGAAAGATCACCGTCCCAGACTGTCAAGAGATCACCGAGCATACTCAGCAAACTCGCCAAGTGAGTCAAAATTACAGAATAATTTGAAAAATTAAAAAATGTTAACAATTTTTAAAATTTTATCGTGTAATTTGAGAAAATTATTATTTTTTTAATTCAACACGTTTTTGAAGATTACTATTTCTTTTTCGATATTGCGAATGGAAATGAACAATTACGGAATAAAAGAATGTCTACTCGTCTGGGTTTGTCAAAGTGGCACAATTAGCTCGCGAAATCGACTATCCCAACGTCTCGAGTTTCAAGTCGCATCAGCACATTTTTTCCTCGAATATTCGTGCATCAACTGTATGTCGCGAGGGCAGGGCTTTTATAAATGGCAAACTATTCGTGTTGATTTTGTAGAGCTCCAAGAAGAAGAATTAATTGATTAATTAATTAATTAATTAGTCAATTAATTTTTAATGAAATTTTACCAAATTTAATTAACTGTTATTGATTGATCGATTTTGTTTTAATTCCTTCCAGAATAAAAAATGATATTTCGATATTGGAAACAAATAATTGACAAGAAAATCATCAATTTTTGGAATTGTTACTAACTTTGTTAGATTTTTTGTAAATATTTCTAACGCAAAATTGTCACTCCAGATTCCAGGCAAAGGGCATGGATATCGGTGTTGCTGATGACTCGCTAAATGGCATACCATACGAGGAGTCGAGCGAGAGCGAGGAAGAGGAGGAAATCGAGGAATCCGAAGGTATCCGTATAAAATAATCGAATAACATTAATCAAAAAAAAAGAAACAAAAGATCGAAAATTATATTTCTCACTCGCACGATTCATTTTTTCAATGATTATTTCAGAATTGGACAACGAGATTGTAAAGGCAAAACGCACGACTCGCGAGAGACCTATAAGTTTCACCAAGATGGACGACATCAAGAATCGTTGGGAATGCACAAGCCAGCAGGGAAGACGCGAATCACAGCGCGAGGCGCGCAAAGAAGAGATCGCCGGTATACGCTCGAGACTCTTCATGGTAAGCGAACAAATTTAAATAACAATATTCTGTTAACAAAATTATTGCAATAATCGTATTTTTTAAATTTAAATTAAAATTAAAATTTCTTTTCAAAATTAAAATCAAAATAATGAATTTTCCATGATTTTGTTCTCGAAAATAATTTCTAATGCTCGTTATTATTTTGTTTATTTACAAAAAAGGAAAATATTTTTCCTAATTACTTTTTGTTTTATCACTTATCTTTCTTGTAATCATTATTTTTTTTTATGATAATGAGACGAATTTGAATATTTTCTCTGAAAAAAAAGCGAAAGAAAAATGTTATTTAAAAATATCTCGATTTTCCATCAACAGGGAAAACAGGGCAAGATGAAGGAGATGTATCAGCAAGCGGTTGCAGAGAGCGAGAAAATCACGAAGACGAATCCGACCGAGGAAATTCAGCACTCGACCCACGCGCGTTCGATCAAGGAACGATTCGAGAGGGGCGAGCCGATCGCAACCTCCGACGGTGAGAACGAGGCTAAACTCAAACAGGAAAAACCGGACGAGGAAGTTATCGCTGCCGGTAAGATCGATCGTGTCACATACCACAACTTTAACACGTTTTGTTCAATCGAATTCGTCGGATTGACGAATCAATCTGCGGTATAAAAAAAAAAAATAAAATAAAAAAAACGATCGAAGTAAACATAAAAAGTAAAAGCACAAACGTAATTAGTCACAGTTAATTATCGTTATCGTCAGTTAATCAAACTAAAGATAGCAAAAAAGAAACAAAAACGTAATTTATCCAAACAAATATTAAAAATCGAACTTATGATTTATTTTTATTCGAAAATAATGATAATAATGTCCATTTAATTATTGAAACAATTTCCATTCGATGATTGAATTAAACGTAGGCTCGTTTTTCGTGCCAGGAATTTCCGGGAAAAATTATCAAAAAAAAGCAAAAGTACAATTAGCCAAAGTTAATTATGCCAAAGTTAATTATTATTATCGTCAGTTATCGTCAGTTAATCAAACTAAAGATAGCAAAAAAGAAACAAAAACGTAATTTATCCGAACAAATATTTAAAATCAAACTTACACTTTATTTTTATTCAAAAATAATGATAATAATATCCAGTTAATTATCGAAACAATTTACATTCGGGACTGAACCAAATGTAGGCTCGTTTTTCGTGCCAGCAAGTTCCGGGGAAAAGTCTCTCGTCGACGTAACTATAGTTGTACAACCTCGAGGGAATTAAGACGGTGATACGTTGCTCGAAAACTCTCTGCCAAGAGAGAATAAAATTATCTCGTATATAGATATTTGCTCGACGAGACTAGCTCGACGTTACTAATTCAAGTGCCATCTCGTTTTCTCAGGTATAAGCAGAAAATCGCGATCTCTATTTCTGGAATTGGACGCATCGGCGGCCAAGACGGGAAGGCCCGTAACGCCCGTCAACCCCAAGACACCTACCGATGTATCCAGACGTGCGAGAGATGTAAGTTTATGCTTGTTACGTTAATTTACACGATATATATATATATATATATATAGTACTTCGCGTCAGTAAAATGTGGGCTGAGGGAAGTAACGAATTAGCCTTAGAATTATCCAACGAGGCAAAAAAAAAGAGAGAGAAGCCCACATGTGCCCGAAATCATTTACAAAATTTCTCTAATCAAAATTAAAAATCAAAAATTGAAAAATCTATTTTCCATGTCAATTCGTATTTGACGATGTAACGATAAATAAATTTATTGAAAAAAAGCATCGATAAGTAATCGCAAAACTTGCCTCGAGTAAAAAAAAAAAGATTTTTGTCTTGTTTTTTCAAAATTAAAGACAGATTTTTAAAAGTAGAATAATTTGGGTTTGAAAAAATGAGAATGTAATTTTTGCCTTGTAATCTCAATGTAAATTTGCCTTTCTCGCGATCTTTGAATTTGGGTTGGGGAAAAAAGTGAGACTAAAAACAAAAAAAGAGGAAAACAAAATAAAAATATAAAAATAAAAACCAAAAACAAAAACGAAAAGGCGTTCATGGGGCGTCAGGTCTCGGACGACGTGGTGCGTAGTACGGACACGACCGCGGAGGTGCAGGTCGAGACATCCGACATCACGAACAAATTCAAGTTCTTCGAGACTTACAAGGAGCCGACGAAAGAACGAAAGCAATTTCGAATAACTCCGCCGCGCGACGATCAAGTCAAGGTTCGCCAAAAACAAAAAAACAAAAAAAAACCAGAGAGAGAGAGAGATAGAAAGAATTTGGTGTTGTGCATTAAAAAAAAAAAAGAAACGAAAAACCGCAAACAAAAAGAAACAAAAAAGAAGAAATTGCCGTTAATTCAAGCGTGTGTTGCAAAGCTAACCGAGAAATTTGATTAGCGATCGCTAATCGACGTAGTTTCTCGTTAATCCCGTATCGGGAATGAGAAACAAAAATAAGCGTTGCTTTTATAACGATGCATGTAAACTGGCACGAGCTTGATTCGTTCGACTAACAGATTTCGAGGGATCGAAGAAAGAGAAAGAGGGAGACGAAAAGAATAAAAAACGCACGTACACACACAAGGAATAATTACGACGCTCGTTATGACAACACAATGACGTTCTTTGTACGAAAAACGTGAGTTGAATTCAACATTTGCGATGGGAATTCAAATTTGAGAACCGCTGGACGCGCGAGAACCGCTGGTCTGCGCAGTCGCGCGACGCGTCTAGATTCCCGCGAAATGAGAACCACTGACCGACAAAGGAGGAGCTCTCGCCCGAAGGCCGTTTTGCGGAATTTTTTACGTGTAAATAACGTACTCAAATTAATTTCGCTTTTACCACCAAGTTTCGCGAATATTGCCCAGAATTTTATTCAATTTGTTTTCTTCCTCGCGCAGCTATCTCGCTCGAATGACGTCAATGGCGTAAAAATATCGTCGAATTAACAAAAAAAAAAAGAAAGAAAAACGACGAAACGTTTAGTTCGTTTTAGTTAGAACGATTTTTCCAAATTTTCAAAATGGCGTTATTAACGTCAACCACTTTTATTTACTGAAAACAATTCCTTGTTTCTGTCGATCAAAATATCCGCGAGGATTAAAAATAAATTGAATCAACGCGTTTAAATCAAAGAATTTCGTGTTTTTACGTTAAAATTTAAGAACGATTCAACGTTTACTCGGTGGGTAAGTTACCGACGTAGACTTTTTCAAATATAAGTCCCATTCTTCGTGCGCAGAATAGTACAAATTACTCGGTACGAAATAAATCGACGATAATCTTCCGTTTGCGAGCTTTTCCGAGTTTTCTTGCGGGGACGGTAATTTTGGCGATAGATTATGCACAGGTAAATAAAAAAAGGGAAAAAGAGGGAGGGAAGGAAAGAAAGAAGGAGAGAGAGGCAAAGACGTCGACGTCCATAAAAGAGGGGTACGGTGGCACTTGATTCCTCGACTGCCCTTGAACCTCGCATGGTCAGCCATAGCTTTACCGTTAGTATTCCTACATCCTTCCATTCGTGAAGAGACGGAGGATCGGAAAAGAGAAGGATAGAACCCTGAGTGTGAGTGAGAGAGAAAGAGAGAGAGAGAGAGAAAGAGAGTTAGAGTGAGTGAGAGAGAGAGAGGGAAAAAGAGAGAGAAAGACTACGGCTCAACCACCGGCCACCCAGTAACGCACGCTCGCGCGCCACACAGTGCACTCGCATACTCGGTGAAACGAAGAAGCAGTTAAGCCACGCCGGTACCAGTAGTGAAAAAAGCCCCTCGTTTTTTATTTCATTAAAATTCAAACTTAACAAACAAAAAAGTGAAAAGTTAAATAAAAATTTTCAATATTGATAAATTGCAAAAACAGATAGCGCGAACGTTATAATTTTGATTAATTGAAATCCGTTTGATAGCGGACGGAAGTGAAGTGATTACTTTGTGCGATCGAGAAATATCGTTAAGGTAAAGAAATAAATGTTTATGTTTTTCATTTTACAAAATTCTTGTATTTTTTTTTTTAATAAATTTTGTATCAATTTAATCGTGTTTCGAATCGAATCGAGGGGTTTGATTAAATTTGACGTGAATTGTTGCAATTTAAATTGTAAATTGGTGAGTAATTTCTCTCATCAGACTCGGGAGCGTTATCGTAGAATTTCTTCGTTTGCTCGCGAGAATTGAAAGAGAGAGAGAGAGAGAGAAAGGAGGAGGAGGAGAGAGAAAGAGAGAGATTATGTACGTCCTACGTACCAGCGGGTTTCCTGTGGCCATTTGTGCCAACGACTCGCATATATAAATCCCCCCCGAGATGCACACACGAGATCTTCTCCGGAATGAAGCTTCTCTCTCCCTCCCTTCCTCCTTCTCTCCCTCCCTCTCTCTTGCGCTTCCTCGCTTCAGAGACGATGAATTTTTCTTCCAGACAAGAATACTTTTTTTTTTCTTTTCGAAAGTTTGCACGACAGGACTTTACGGTCTCTGTACGGGAGTTTCGCTAACGGTGTGGCAATATAACGCGAGAACCCTGTCATTAAACCGAATCATAACGCGTGAAGGAAGCAACGAAAGAGGCGCGTTAAGATCCAGAAAGAGAGAGAGAGAGAGAGAGAGAGAGAGGAAGAAAGAATTTTTTTTATCAATCAGGCCCAAACGAAAGGTCTTTTCGGCCGATTTTCAATCTCATAACGACCGGTTTATCCAAAACCGATCATTTATCCACAAAGAAAAAGCGATTTTCTTAAAACCGATCATGAAAAATCGAGAAAAACGTTTGTTTGCTTATTTTTATTCGTGTTTAATTAATTGAAAATTTACTCGAATCAAATATGAATGAATCGGCTTTGTTCGGCTCCGTCAACTTCAAATTTCGTGACATCGGGGATGACGTCATAAGCCGTCTGAGAATGGATTCTGTGTATGTGTGTGTGTGTGTTTGTGTGCGTTTTTGTATGTGTGTATGTGTGTGTTGCGTGCTCGGTGCAAGGCTCGGAGGCACCGGGACAGACGAGAGTCACAAAAGGGTCCGCGAAGGGAGAGGTGGGGGATTCCGGTTCGCGCGTACAGTGAAAGAGAGAGAGAGAGAGAAAGAGAGAAAGAGAGAAAGAGAGAGACCCTATAATCCTTCGGTACCGTGTGGAAAGTTTCACAGCTTGATACTTTTGTCAGGCTGGATTATTCTCAAAGTCAGATCGAAAATTTACAATTTTCCACCGACTGCATTCGTTTATACGTATTTCCCGTATTTAAATCCCTCGTTTGAATTGACTTTTTGAACTTTTTTGCTTGAACTAACTCGAATTTTCACGTTGTTTTGATTTTTCTTAATTTCGTTCATTTTTGTTCATGGACCTTCGGATAAAGCATCGAATTAGTTTATTGTAATTAATCGATCGATCGAATAAAATTATGTCAAAATACGAATTAATAATAATTCAGTATTTAAATTATTGTGATTTATTATTATTCTAGAAATTGTAAAGAAATTTCTATCAAATAGATAAACGGTTATTTTGAAATTAATAATAATAATAATAATAATCAATGATTCGAATAAATGTTTAATTATTATTGGGATAAAAGTGCTATTTATTGTTTTGATAAATAATTATTCGAATTTATTTTGCAAAGAAATTAATTTGTTGTTTTTGAGAAGCGAGGGTCGTTGTTGTTTTCTTTTTTAATTTATTTCTCTTTGCTAAATGCATGTTTATGCTCGTTGTTCGAGAGCAGATGAGCTCGCCCGATCGTGAGATCTATCGGGACCCGGATGTCGTGAGAGCCGACGACCGAGTCGACGAGGTCGTGCACACCGACACGGCGCGAAAGATGCTCTCGATCTTCAGGCAAATGGAGGAACAAGCAACCAAGGACGACATACCGGACGGACCTAAACCACTGAAACGCTTCACTCCACCGCCCGAGGACAAATTCGCAAAAGCGACCGCGTCCGAGTCCGAGGATGACGAGGACGAGGAGGGCGAGGAATCGGAGGACGACGAAAGTGGCGAGGAGAGAGATCCAAATTACGTCAGAGCTTCCGATAAGGTACAAAAAACACGTTTGGATCATTCAAAAAACAACAAAAAATCACTTTTTTGGGCGAAAAATGACTTTTTTTGGGCGAAAAATCATTTTTTGGGGCGAAAAATCATTTTTTTGGGCGAAAAATCACTTTTTTGGGGTGAAAAATCATTTTTTGGGGCGAAAAATCCCTTTTTTGGGCGAAAAATCATTTTTTTGGGCGAAAAATCACTTTTTTGGGGTGAAAAATCATTTTTTGGGGCGAAAAATCATTTTTTGGGGCGAAAAATCATTTTTTTGGGCGAAAAGTCACTTTTTTGGGCGAAAAATCCCTTTTTTGGGCGAAAAATTACTTTTTTGGGCGAAATGTCACTTTTTTTGGGCGAAAAGTCACTTTTTTGGGCGAAAAATCACTTTTTTTGGGCGAAAAATCACATTTTTAGGTAAAAACTTCATTTTTATTTTGAAAAATTGAAAAAAATGAGTTAAATTTGATAAACGAATAAACAAAGAACAATTATCATTTTCCTTTTTTGACGATATCTGAATTTTTCTTTCTGTTTTTCCAATTTTTTTAGGTAGAGGACGAATTTTTGAAGCAAGCGCAAAATGCCGCACGAGCAAAGACTCTACGAGCCAAATTCGAACAATGGGAAACGACCGATGGTAAGGTGACGAGTCATCACGTTGCCGAGATGGACATGGCACAGGGCAATGGCGATCAAGCGAGCATAGAATCGGCAAGCAGCCTGAGAGCTCGTTTCGAGTCGCTCGGCTCGCAACCCTCGGACGCGCCACGAGCCCCGAAAGTCAAAGTCAATAGATTCGTGGTAAGCCTCGATTCAAATTTTTCTATCCATCCGCTAACAAATTTACCTACGTACGTCGTTGCTGCATACAAAATTATTATTTCCAAAAATTTTTCATTTTCGATTCATAATTTTGTTACCGTTGCACGATTCTTTCCTTTTCACTCTTAAGTAGATCGATATCGATCCTTTGGTACATTTGGCAAATTGCATATACAATTTATTCCACTTATAAATTATAAAAAAAAAAAAAAACAATGTTATAACGAAGAAAATTCGATTAATCGAAAATTTGGTTCGGTAAAATTTGATTTACGAATAAACAAATGCGAATTTCGTATTAATACTTGTACAGTTCGAGAATAATAAACCAAAGGATCGATCCTACCCGGCTTTTCCTCTCTTAATCCCATTAATTTTATTAATTAAGGCTGAAAATTAATATTTACGTTGTGCCGATGCGTTTGACCGTTTTATGTTGTTACATTACACGACCCGACTGTCTTTCTGAGTATGCCGTTTGTATGTTTTTTTAAATTATTTTTCGTTACGTGATCGTCCCTAATCGTCTCCATAAAAAAAAAAAAAAAAAAAAAAAAAAATTGAAAAATCATCAAATAGAAAATGCTGGAATGACGATTTATTTATTTACATATACATACACCGTATGCGTTAAACGAAGTGTGGGTTTTACACGGAGCACATAACACGAGCGATTTTAGCGAATTTCTTTCCGTTCTAGTCGTTGACGTAGTCACGAAATTCCTCCGATTTTCCGAGCTTTATTTATTTTTTTGATTATTTATCGCGACTGGCATGATGTGCGTGAATTTTTTAAACAAACATTATCTCTCGCTAATCCGTTCACGAGGATCACCGATCCGTCGTTCCGATTTATTTTACACACGTTGTCGTTAATGCACTTTGAAAATATGTAAAAAAAAAAAAGAAAAAAAACAAAAAAAACTCTTCACACAAAAAAAAACAAAAATCAACTCGATTCGTTTTCTGTAAATAATTCTCATTTCCCAATCGAGCGAAATTTATTTCACGCAAAATAACGAATTGATTAATTTTCAATAGAAAAAAATGAAAAAAAAAAAAAAAATAATCATCTTTATCCAAAATGAAAAAAAAAAGGACTTTTATCGACTAAAAAAATTTTGTTTCCAATAAAATTAATCAGTTTCGCTCGGTTTTTCGTTATTTTTGACTTTTTGCTTCGAGTGATGATAAAGTAAATCTGCAAAATATCAAAAACAAAAAAAAACAAAACACAGAAAAAAAGAAAACAATTAGTTAATTAAAAAAAAATTACGCTTCCCGGGAGCAGTAAGACTCGGAAGACTGCGAGAAGATTGGCCGTGCGATTGACGGAAGAGGATCGAATCCGCCAGGAACGGGAACGGGGGTGGGGGATGATGAAAAAGAAAAGAGGGATGTAGAGGGGGGAGTGGAGGTCTCGAAGATAAAAATGGGAAGGCCATCGCCGAAACGAGAGTCCCGACCGAGTTCTCGTCATCAAGTGTCGCAGAAGTGTTATTATTATTAATTATTATTATTATTATTATTATTATTATTATTATTACTATTATAATTAGAATTATTATTAATATTACGACATAAAGTCTTTACGTTTCAGAAATAATTTTATCTCGCGTTGTTTCAGTGAGATTGAACTTTAGTACGTCGTGTATTGCAAATGAACGAAAAACAAACAACAAAGCAACAACAACAACAAGAAAAACATAAAAAGAAAAAAAAAACAGAATGAAAATCCGCGTATAATGCGTGTCTCGTAATTAATCACGAAAGTGCAATATGTAATTTTATGCGAGAGAGAGAGAAAGAGAGCAAGAGAGAGAGAGAGAGAGAGAGAGAGAGAGAGAGAGAGAGAGAAAGATCCACGATTTCCGGTTTGAAAACATTCGTTGCATATTGGTTTTTGTTTCTTTTTTTTCGTTTTCTTTTCTTTCTTCGAGAAACGCTTGGGCTAGACGATCGCTTCGAAAATAATAATAATAATAATAATAATAATAATAATAATAATAATAATAATAATAATAATAAATAATAATAATAATAATAATAATAATAATAATAATAATAAATGATTCGTGATATCCGTTGCAAATGAAACGTACGGTCTTCCAACGTGCTTTTTTCGAAATATTTCCGGCATCTTATCAACGTCTTCATTGTTCATGCCCGAGTGCCAATTAACATACCAAAGAGAATGATAAAGAGAGAGGAGGGAGAGAGAGAAAGAGAGAGAGAGAGAGAGAGAGAGAGAAAGAGAGCAATTAAAAAGACTGAGGGCTCAGTGTTCAATGTGGAAGCTACACGCGGCATCGCTGCCGTGAGTCATTTAAAACCAATTTTTTTTTTTCAATTTCTTTCTTTTTTCTTTTTTACCTTTTTGCAACGAACTCAAGATCGATACTCTCGCGATTGGAGAAACGAACTATTGTACGGAGGAATTCTTTTTCTTTCTTTTTTTTAAGACGTTCATTCGATTTCTATTTATTCATTGTTGTTATTGTTATTATTATTATTCTTATTATTATTATTAATATTAATATTATTATTATTATTATTATTATTATTATTACTATTGTTATTATTATTATAATAGATACGAATCTTAACACGCCATTACTCGAGCGTCAGCATTCGTCTCACATTTGGCAAATTCGATGATTTATAAATGGCGACGAGAAATACGAAAAAAAGATTTTCATTTTTGTCTCATAAATATTCGTTCGAAAAAATGAAAAAAAAAAACGTAAAAAAAAAAGTAAAAAAAACTAAGAATAAATAAAATAAAATAATAATTTTGAAAAATTGCCGAAGAAAGAGGACGAGTCACATTGCATGTATTTCATATCACATCTATTTTTCATAGACTATATTCAATTATCGACTAGACGCAAGATAGCTGAAACAGGGTACAAAGTAAGGATAAAAAAAAAAGTGGAGAAAAAAAAAAACTCGATGGAAGAATCGATGGGAAAAAAGAAATTTTTTTTTTTGTTTTTTTAAACAAAAAGAAAGACAAGAATCTTACAGCCTAAGGCGAATTGTGCAACGATACTCCGAAAATTTGACCGTCGAATGTCGAACTATAGGAGCCAATAATTCAATTAATACAATTTTTAAAAAGAAATCATTTTTATTTTTCCGTAATGATTTTCGAGACGAATATTTTGAAAATGAAAACAAGAAAAAAACAAAGAAAAACAAAAACAGAAGAATCGAAAAATAACGACGATTTTTCTTTCGTTCGTTATTTTCGTTTTTTTTTCTCTTCCCTTTTTTTTTTCAATTCCATAGAGTTTGAGAAGAATGCTCGCGGCGCGAATAACGGTGGGTGATGATACTTAACATTAAAAGAAGCAAAAACAAAAAAAAAAAAAAAAAAAAAAAAAAAAGAAGAAAAAAAAAAAAAA
>JAPYZT010005924.1:0-10451 GCA_030522965.1 Tryphoninae sp. A BG-2022a
CTTCCGGTACCTCCTTATTCGCATACCTAATAACTGTGATAAGACGTCAAATTATTGTTATTATTATATTTTTATCAAAAAAACATTTTTTTTCACTATTTCTCATTTTTTTCTAATAAAAAAAAAAAGAAATATTTTGATAAATCGTGCCATTGCTGAAAAAGTACCTACGCGCGACAATCGGATCGGTAGAAAACCGATCGGGCTCCGATCGAGAAGTCATAATCGTATTCGTTCAACGCGTTCGTTCGACTGGCACGTGATCGCTCGCGCTCTCTTTCATCGATACGAAGCTGAAGGCGATTAGGATCGGTTCGGTGACTGGACAAACCGAGGAGAACAAACGTGCTCGAAAAGTCGACGAGTCAAGAGAGTCAGCAACGTGTAAATAAGAAGTTTCCCTAAACCGAAAAAAAAAAAAAAAAAAACAAAAAAAAGCAGAAAAAACAGTCGAGTCGTTCGATACGCGACAAACAGAAACGTCAATTCGTTTATTCTCAACTATACTTTTTCGAAAATGTTACAATAACCAAAAAAAAAAAATAGAAATTCTTTCCTTTTTTTTTGCTTTTTCCTTTTTTTGCAAAAATTCAAAAATTTATATTTATTTTATTATTTCCATGTTTTGTTTTGGCCCGCGCGTTCGCTACATCATCGCGAAACGTCATAAACGGGAATGGACGTTGAGCCAATCGGACACGAATGCGATATCGAGCGATATTCGAAAGAGTTATTTCGGCAATGAACAAAAAAAAAAACGAAATAAAGAATGGGATTGGCAGCAAGAGCGGGAGCTCGAAATTCCATTCGGCGATCATAATGGAACGCGGTGAGGAATGTTCACATGCCTTGAATAATCAAGCTCTCCCTGTGACTGGGAATTGGATAACCGGGGAGGGGGTGAGGGGATCGTGTGTGCGCGGAGAACTCGATCTTGGATGTATCCATGTTATACGGGGACGACGACGACGATTGATAATCCCTGAGTCTAGGTTCATTAGTTTGAAACATATTTCGAGTTATACGCATCCCCGAGATACGTCGTATCAAATCTCGTCCGCCAACAATCAAATCGACTATCCGCCTACACCATGAGTAAAAACACTTCCACCAGGGAAGATACGTTTTTAAAAAATATTTTATTTTTACTGTATTAATGACTAAACTATTATTTCTAATTAATTGTTTTCAATCGATAAAGAATAGATAAATTAAAAAAAAAGATTTTTATTTTTGATTTAAAACGTTTTTTTTATGATTTTTGTATTATTGATCGGGTGTCGTTGGGAGAAGGGATGCTTTATTATCTTCCATGTAACGTGTACGGAAAAACAAGTTTCTCAAGAATGGAGATTCCAATGGGGTCGAATAGGAAGGAGGAGGAAATTTCCCCCTGGGGCATGAACCGAGTGTCTATATCGTAAATCAAGCGTCGGTTAAAATGATGGGGTAACTTGAGAGGGATTCAAGGAAGGTTGAGAAATCGCTACACAGGCCTACCTCAATAGATCCTGAGTTTGGTAACTGCTAAGCACTGTTGAGGAAAAGGATAGAGGATTTACAAGTACGAGGCACTTACTGTTTTGGAAACTTCTCTCGTCTCGTTTCTCAAGGGTGCTTCAAGATCTCGAAGCAATTGATGCAAAACTGTTAGTCTCCATTGTAAACAAGCAGAACATGATTTTCCCTTGGACTCTCGGATTATTGAGAAATAAATGAAAAAATGACGCGCAGACTTGTCGAATAAGTCAATTGTAACAAAATTGTTCAAATAAGTTTTATTTCCAGCTTGTATCTCTGTATTTAGCTGCTTTGACTATCAAACTTTTTTTAATTATAGCAAAAATTCCAAATTTGCCAAAAGACATTTACCATTTTCTCACCCACTTTACCTTCAATCTCGCCAAATTTCAAGTTGGCGTAACACGGTTTAGCAAGATTAAATGGAAATGGATACATAAACTCCTTTCAATTATAATTTACATTCATTTTCAACAAAATCTGGACCAAGCTTGTAAATTCTGTTAACATCATTTGTATCTCCGTAGCAAGAACGATTTTTACTCTCGAATTATTGAGAAATAAGTGATAAAACTAATGCGCAGATTTCTCGAATAAGTGAATCGCACAGTATTTCGCTACGATATTGAAACAAAAAGCTCGCCAAATGTTTAATGCTCGCCGTTTGAGGGAAAAAATATTTCCCGTAACGTTTCAACGAATACAACAACAGAAGCGTACAAATTGGAAAACAAAACACCCGAGGTGTTTTTGGGGCGTTATGAAAATGGATGCGAGATGGAGAGAAAAGCGAAACGGATGGACGAATCGCTCAGCGTTGAGTTATTCACGCGGAGGGATTTTTGCCCCTGGGCTTCATCGTTTAAATTTATAAAGGATTCTATCACGTAACGACGACCATCCCGTTCGCGCTTTATCTCAATAAGTCTCTCGCCTGCCACGATCTTCGATCGGCTTCTCAAAAAGTCCGTCGCTAAAAGTTTAACCAGAAACGTCCAAATACGAAAACAACAAAATACTTGGCACTTTTGACAACCCATGGATAAATTTGCAAATACGCAAGAGGCAAATCTTCGATGAATACAGTTCGTAACAATCGCCTCCGTATCGACCATCAAGAACCTAAGGGAATTTGGCATCAAGCCCGATCATTGACGCCAATAATTCGAGACCTTCATTCAACAGTTTCAACTCCCAACGAAAAACAATAATCCCAAGTTTTTCACATTCTCACTCAAACAAATTTCGCAATTAAATAAAATCTCGTACGAAAAAACATTCGATTTAATTGATTTTTTATAAAATTGAATTTAATTTTAACAAAAATCGATCAAAAAAAAAAAAAATTTGATGGATTTTTCGTATTCGAATGGAACATTGGATGAAATCGTGAGGGAATGGACCCGAGAGAAATGGGATCAGGCTAATGGGTTATGAACTACGTAACCTTTGCCAAAATACAAGTTTCTACGAGCGTTCACCACGCCCCTAGAGTTCGCGCGATCACGGACACTGACGTACTATCCTCCTCCGCCATTGTCGTCGAGAGAATAATGAACTCGATGGGGCTTTTGGTGCTCGAGACATGGCTCGTGGCATATAGGAAAATGAGAGCGAGACCACTTTTCTCTCTGGTGTATTTCTCGTAACTTGAGCGTTTGCTTCTTTTCCAGGCCTTCGCATCGCAAAGTGGCCTCCATGCAAATCACAATTGTCCCCCCGTTTTTCAACTTTACTCGTGAACTTCTTTTACCCCAAAACGTTTGAAAAATAAACAATGCAAACAAAAAATCTTGTAAAAATAATGAAAATATTAAAATTTATTTTCACTTTTTTTGGGTTTTGCAAATCACAATTGTCCCTCCGTTTTTCAACTCTACTCGTGAACTTCTTTTATCTCAAAACGTTTGAAAAATAAACAATACAAACAAAAATTCTCATAAAAATGATGAAAATATTGAAATTTATTTTCACTTTTTTTTGGGTTTTGCAAATCACAATTGTTCTCGCGTTTTCTAACTCTGCTCGTGAACTTCTTTTATCTCAAAACGTTTGAAAAATAAACAATACAAACAAAAATTCTCATAAAAATGATGAAAATATTAAAATTTATTTTCACTTTTTTTGGGTTTTGCAAATCACAATTGTCCCCCCGTTTTCCAACTCTACTCGTGAACTTCTTTTATCTCAAAACGTTTAAAAAATAAACAATACAAACAAAAATTCTCATAAAAATGATGAAAATATTAAAATTTATTTTCACTTTTTTTGGGTTTTGCAAATCACAATTGTCCCCCGTTTTCTAACTTTACTCGTGAACTTCTTTTATCCCAAAACGTTTGAAAAATACACCATACAAACAAAAATTCTCATAAAAATAATGAAAATATTGAAATTTATTTTCGCTTTTTTTTGGGTTTTCAAAAAATTTTTTTTGTTACAAGAGAATCGTTTTATCGAGCTAGTTGGGGAACGATCGGCATTGTTTACGTCAAATGCCATGGCACTTTCATGCACAAGAATAACCTCGATCCATTTTCATCTCCCAGCTATTTATTATTATTTTTTTTCATTCTGGTCGAAAACTGTTTTTTCCTCTTTCATCGACGCACACCGAATCCGCACGGAATTGCTGAGCTACGAGACACCTGCATTTTTACCTCGGGAACGCAAGGGTGGGATTTTGCCCGATTAAAAGTGGCCCGAAACTACATTTCCCTCGAGTGCGATATAACGAACCGGACTAACTCTCGTTGTGATATATAAACCAACCTCTGTTTTGTGAAACTGACCGATATCACTAGGTACCTCGCACCTGACGATTTTGTGTCCACATTTTTCGTACCAACCAAACGGAACCCTCGACCAACACCAAAGAATTGCGAAACTCCAAAAATGAAATATAATTTTAAAATTCCATCAAACTCAATTAAAAATTACTACAGGGATATCAAATATCGCCACCAAGTTTTAATCAATAGAATTTTCTCGATCTATTCAACGTCAGGGTTAAATTTGGTTCTTCCTTTAAAGAATCATTCAACTGTTTTCCAACTGTCGATTTTTTTGGATTCGACGATTCGTCTCGATTTCACGATAAGTCGAGTCGAGAAGTTTCAACTAACGAGTTTAACCATTTTTACCTGAAGAAGCTCGTATTTTTTGTTATTCACGAGAAAAGATACCCCCACCCTCCCTCCCCTCACTCCTCATACCGTAAGATCGACCTCGCTCCGACTCCGTTGGAAATTCTTCGCCCGTTAAGGAAAGAATGTTTCTGCGCGAGACGACGTAGGGGGATGTTTAGGGGGATGGAACATACTTTAATGGTTGGTAGGATAGATAGCTGTCATGCAGCGAAGCTCGTGAATAATACTAACAGCTCATCTTTGAACATGCACACGCGTTAACCGCACCAACGCTCTTGAAATTCTCTCTGAAGTGACGTAAATACTTAAAGCCAACGAAGTTCGAGCACTGAGAGCGCACGAAAAGTTCAAGCCAGACTATAAAAGGCAAGTTGTACCAATTCGAAACAAAATATTGTAACATATTTTTCGTATAATAATAATAATAATTATAAAAACTACTCATAGATTTTTCTTTGTTATAAATTATTTTATAAAAAAAATTTTCTCACGTGAGTTTAAACGCATAAAAATGTAACGCGTGAATTGTTCGTTGAATTTTTTAACATTCTCGTTCTCACGAAAATGCAGTAAATTTGGGTCGAAACGTGTGATATCGGGGGGGGGGGGAGGGGTTGGAATTGGAGGGATGAGAATTTACTCTGGTCGAAAATTGGGTGCGAGGATGTGAATTAATCAACGTTGAAACATAGCTGGCTTATACGCGATCCAAGTAAACCCCGGAGAGCTAAGAGGTCGCACACTATAATACGTATTTACAGTTATAGATATAATGCGGCATTTGGTTACGGTAGATTTCACTCGAAGATAATTCCAGATTGTAGAGTTATGAGGGAAAAATTCGCGAACTTTCGCTCAATATGGTCGCCACAAGGAAATGAGGGAGGGTGGTGGGAGAGAGTCAGAGAAATTGAGAGGGTGAAAAGTATCAGGGTGTAAAGTTTGCTGTAGATGGATGTAAATTAACATTTGGGTAGTTACATCGTGCTATTTCAACCGTGAACAATTTCACCCTTATCGCTCGTCTAATCAACTGCGTTGAAAATTAACGAGAATAACGTTGCTCACAAAAATTAACGATTCGTTTATATATTTTTCAGAAACGAATAATAAATTTATTATCTCGCGTATGTGATCGACGAGTTCGAACTTTCCAATCTAGATTGATACAATATCGATACTTCGTAAAGTAATTAGGGCCGGGGGTCAAACGTTGACAAGCCTCGTCCATCATCCACGGTAACCTTTAACTTTTCGCATTTCATAATTTAACATGCGAAAACCCCGATATCAACTTAGTCATCTACCTTCGCGAGGCCGACACCTCTACCGGTTTACCACAAAATATTCGATCTCTCTTGCTTTAGAGCCTTCGTCACACGTTGACAAAGAGTTAATTAATTCAGGAATGACTTTCTGGAAAGTTAACGAGCTAGCGACATTCAGGGAATTTTATCGATTAATGTACAGGGTGGTACCAATTATTAACGGGGGATATCTAGTTGAAGTTTTCTAAAAATCGGACCATTATTCGTGGATATACATAACTTTGAAGGAAGCCGTGTTAGAGCCATACAAAGTAAGTAGGTAAAACTTTAAACTCGTTTTTCTCGAAAAGATGTTTTCGAAGTCGGTGATCGCTGTAACTCGAGAACGGCTTTACCGATCGAGTTGAAATTTATATCACTTCTGTACATAGTTGTCCTCCGGATGAATGAAGGATCTTTTTTTGGACAATTATTTTTTTTATAGTCAAAAATGTAAGTGAAATTTTGGTCAAAACAACATTTTTGAGTTTCAATGTCCGCCATTTTGTGAAAAATGGAAATTTTTCAAAACCCTTCGTTCAACCAGAGAATTATATTATTAACTAAAGATCCCCCTCCTTGTTTTGTTGGTTTTAGATTAGGTAATTCATTGCAGCGCGGGAGTGATCACCGCAAAATCTGTTTTTTTGCAGCGCCTTCGGCCGTTGATATATAACGGCTTATTTTTAAATATATTTCTTTACAGAAATTATAATGTTTACACTAAATATGTATCTTTTATATGGAAGAACTGTTGTTATCAATTATGTTATCGTTTGGCCAAAAAGAATCTGAAAAAAGGCCCTTTTTTACCTGTCCAACTAGACCTCACTCCTTAATTCTGGAACATCGAGACTTGGAAAACTTTATCCGCAGTCAGCCATTTTGCATTCGAATGCCAGTTTGCATCCGTTGCGTGTGTTAAGCGCCCTGGCAACTTAACTCGCCAATTTCTCACAAATTAATCCACTCTGGGTACAATTTAATCATGTCACTAGGGCGTTCCTAATTCATTCGAGATCGCGGAGAAATGCCGGATAAACTTCGAGAGTCCCGTGTATTTTGTGAAATTCCAAAGGGAAACAGAAGGTGCGAGGTGAGAGCGCTATTATCATTGAGAAACAGCAGGAAAGGTGTGTTTCTGGAAAGGGTACTCGCAAGCTGAAGGAAGAGAGTCCAATCCAAACAACAGAATTTCGCAGTTCGCGAATTGCCAGTATGATGGGATGAAGAGTTCGCTCCAGAGGGTAGGGAGTTGGGGTTGATGGTTCGGTGTCGAACGAGGCAAAAGAGGGATCGGTGGCGAAATCCAACAAACTGGGAAAGGCCAAGTGATGGAAGCAAGGAAAAGGAGAGGCGAGAAGTTGTTCGAGAGTGTTGTGGAGAGTCACAGTGGGTTGAAGAGGGTCTAAGGTTATTTCGGATGGGCGGAAAGCATTGTGCACTTCCAGTTACGAGTGACGATCCATTCAACCCGGGCACACCTCCCAGCCCCTACAGCGACGAAAAGTTGCCAAAGTGGATAAAGCCATGAGTATTATTTGGAATCCAGTCGGGTCAACGCGTTCCGTTCGAACCTCTTGTAAACATCCGTTGTTATTTGCCTCACCAAACCTCCTGTCTGCGTTCGTAACGCGTTGTTCATCATGGAAACTCGTGGCTACAGCGATTGCGGTTACCGACTGAAGAGTTACAGCACCAGTTGAAGTATTGATAATCGCATCGTGACTCTTTCGTTCCTTCCGCGACTCGAGAAACATTCTGTCTCCAACTGTACACAACTTTTATCCAGCCATAGATGCCTAAACGTAACGCTGTCTGGCTCGGATGAACTTGGAAGCGAACAGGGTGGAAAAACGATATTCTGGATTAATGGTATGTTCTTCCTTCCAGCTTCCTAGCTATGTCAACTCGAGGTTGAAAGGCAATATCGATGTTTGTCTCGGCTTCTTTCGACCATGTTCATCAAGAATTGTAGGTCCCGTCGTCTTGATAAACTCCGATGAACTCTGGACCATCTTTCGTGGGATATTCTATCCAATTAATCTTCGACGTTAAAAGGACAATGGCGGATAGCACGATGGAAAAGCTAAACGCACATTTCTCACTTTGGAACGTAAAAAAGATCTTTCCCTCATTAGCCTTTAACTATTTTAATCCTGTTATCCGCTAGACCATCTGTGAACTTTAAGGAAGAAAGTTCCTAGTTTATAAGCCGAAACAACGAATGGATGCGGGTCTAGAGGGAAGTTTCGTCCTAGAGTGATAACTACCCCCTTATTACACATCAGCTTCGACAATTAGACGTTAACCGTGTATAGAAAGCTTGCTAGTTGCTTGAAACGTTACTGGTTCGTCGTTTCATATCGTTTCCTACCAGGGTATTGCTAGTGTTCCTCGCTCCATCCTCCCACACCAAGCATTGTCATAATTCTATTTCTCGCAGGACACGATGGAAGTATAGCCACGTTTAGTTTCTCTAGTCCGGATGACAAAGCCGTGAACGAACCCTTCTCTATGAGTTACGGAGTTAGTAGGCGGGATAATAATGCCCCGATAGCACAATGAAAATGCGGACTTGCTACCAGTTCTGGCTGCTTCCTTTTACGAAGGTTGTACCGGGTATAATCGTGCAAGGCTTGGAAAGAGATTCGCGTGCACGCGCGTCTTCGGTTACCTAGGAAAGGGATAGGGGTTTTGAAGGAGACTAACATTATCACTCACCACCGAAGTAATTATAAACGGAGTTGGATCGACTTCATCACGTCAGTCGTAGAGACGGAATGGTGGTGGTTAAAAACTTTTAGTAGTCCTTAGTGAAAACAAAGTTCGTTGTTCAAAGATTGATCCAAGAAAATCAATGCCATTGTCTCGACGAGGATGCATTGTGTGTCGGATAATTGGATTCGTTCGAACGAAGTACCTAAACTTTGATTCAAATGAGGAACCCTTTGCATGATTTCCGGGCCTTTCAACCTATTGGGACCTTCGAAACACACAAAGAGTTAAAAATCTTGACCTGTTTCGAGGAAAAAAACTGTTGGTGCTGTTTCCATTTCATGACAGGAAATCATGATAGAAAAAAGATCAACCTCGTCGATATCCTCTCTATCCGCGAGTGAATTTGTGATAAACTCATGATTATTCCATCGAGTTGGAAAACCGTCCCATTCCTTTGTCGAACCCAGCAACAGTTCTCATCGATATTCATTCGATAAAAGGGAAGATAATAGAAAGAGAAAAGACGGAGAAATCGAAATCAAGAACTTTCCCAGACGTTTCAGGCGATCTAGATCGAAACAGTCGATTCGAGAGTCGACAGTTGATTCGAGGACAGTCTAAGATTGGATCGTTTTTATCTCGAAAATTTTCGAAACTCGAAACCCAAGCTGTATTGACTCATTCTATCACTTTTCCAGCTCGATATCCAAGATATTACGATGTCAACTTTCGAGCATGTATCAAGCAAGAATCATCGTACGGAAAGCAAGTTCCTTAAACGTATATGCAATCTCCCATTAGAATTCGCGTCAATTTTCCTTACTGAAGAACGCGCGCCCTCTCGAGGCCGAGGGGAATTTCAAAGTTTTGCGAAGGAATACGGTGACGTTAGTTGAAAATGCCTTTCAACGACTGACACATCGGAGAGCGATATGTTCCGCAGCCTCGATTACATCGGCATGCGCGTACTCTCACGTATCTCAACCCCCGCGCGAGCTTTCATGCACATGCAAATAAAGTCTCCCAAGCTGCGACGAGAAAAAGAAAATAAATTGTAAAAAATAACGAAAAAAAGGTAGAGAACGAACGAGATCAGCCGTGAGCAACGCAACGGGATGCGGCAAACGACGGAAGAAGAATATTCCAAAGAGAGAGATCCTCCCAGGAACAAGAGGAATAATAGATGACGCCGGGAAACCCTACGCCTGGAATATTATAAAGGACGATGGCACAGACAAGAATACTCCCTTCGATGTCGGGAGTTTATGCCACGGGATGAATATCATTCGAGAGCATTAGAATTTTCAAGGAACATCCAACAATTCTCCCTTAATGAAATAATTCAAAATTGTCGATTCCTCTTTGAAATAAATATTTGATTAATTAAATAAATAATTAATGAAATAATTCAAAATTGTCGATTCCTCTTTTAAATAAATATTTGATTAATTAAATAAATAATTAATTTGATTAATTAAATAAATAATTAATGAAATAATTCAAAATTGTCGATTCCTCTTTTAAATAAATATTTGAGTAATTAAATAAATAATTAATAAAATAATTCAAAATTATCGATTTCTCTTTCAAATAAATATTTGAGTAATTAAATAAATAATTAATGAAATAATTCAAAATTATCGATTCCTCTTTTAAATAAATATTTGATTAATTAAATAAATAATTAATGAAATAATTCAAAATTGTCGATTCCTCTTTTAAATAAATATTTGATTAATTAAATAAATAATTA
>JAPYZT010005926.1:0-12374 GCA_030522965.1 Tryphoninae sp. A BG-2022a
TGTTTTCCAAACATTTTTGTAGTTTTCTAAAAATATATTATCCTTTCAATTTCCATGAATTGTCTGGATTATAAAAATTAGGAAGATATAATAATTCAATTGTCATTTTCTTCATTTTGTATTTTTGTTTTCCAAACATTTTTGTAGTTTTCTAAAAATACATTATCCTTTCAATTTCCATGAATTGTCTCGATTATACAAATTATGACGAGGATAGGACATTTATAACATCGTTCCATTTATTTATTGTCTTTTTTCTGAACGAGAGTTGAACTGCCGAGCAAAATATTTTGCTCAATTTTAAAACCATGATCGTTACGATACATTAATTATAATAATTCTCTTTCGAAGAAATATATCTCATCTCAAAATATGATAAAAAATATAGAAGTATATATCTTGAAATATACTTCTATATTTATTATCATATTTTAAGAATGGTGTTAGGACATTCATAGCAAACTATCTAAAAACATGAATATCCTTCAAATTCTTGGAGGTAATATCCCATACATGAAAGAAATATGTTTCAATGTATTATTTTTTTCATACAGTAAAAATATACAAACCGTATAGAAGCTACAACAATATTAAAACTTCTCGAGTGGAAACGATTTTTATTTCTTGCTATCACAAATCCCCTGAAGGACAAAGATCTTTCATAAAATTGTAAATTTCAACAAAGAAGACCTCGAGGGCATTCGCAATTCCACCTCGTACAATATCTATTCTCTCCTCTCTTTTTCCCCCTCCCTCTTCTTCAATTAACATTTATAACTTAACCAAGCGTTAATCTGTTACAAAATCAATTTTCCTTATCTCAATCCAACGCAGTAGCTGAACAAGCCAAAAGCTGTTTTGTCTCAAAAGTTACAGACTTTTTTCACCAAACCTGTGCATAGAGTGTATTCATGATTGATTTATCCAACGACCGGTAGACGAGCTTCCGAATGAATACTAATCGCGTGTCTCTCTTACAAAACTTCTCAGAGCAACGACCTTTTTTTCAACGGTACATTATATATTTTTATCTTTCTCCTCCACACGGTCCTTCAACAAAAAACAAATAAAAATTCAAGAAAATCATCTCTTGACCTCTTCCTCTTTCCCTGTTCGTCCTATCGCATTTCGTCGGCAAGTTGGCAACGTCAACTTCTTCGTATATTCCTCTGGACTTGCAAGTGCATTTACTCGTGTGGTCGTCTTCTCGCATCGAGTGAATCGATATCCGTGGCCACGTCGGTAGTGGCTTATAGACTGTGGATTATGAGGTTCGCGTGGGGTGGGAAACCTTACGGGTTTACGCTTCGTGAGTCATCCTTCTCCTTGGAAGCAAAGCCCTTCTTCGGTTCGCACCGAGTGATTCTCAAAGCAAATTTCTTCTTCCATCGACTTCGTTGTCTTTCATCCTCGATCGATTCTCGTTTGGTTCTTCGTCCAAGATTCAATCGTCCTTGACCATTATTATTGGACGTATACGACTG
Source organism: Tryphoninae sp. A BG-2022a (assembly GCA_030522965.1). Classification (NCBI taxonomy): domain Eukaryota; kingdom Metazoa; phylum Arthropoda; class Insecta; order Hymenoptera; family Ichneumonidae; species Tryphoninae sp. A BG-2022a. The sequence goes on from JAPYZT010005926.1 coordinate 1,485, forward strand.
TCCAAAGCGATTCGATCTTTCCCCGATCGTCTCAATGTCCTTTTTGTTTGTATCGCCTGGTCGCATTGTCAATCTCGAAAATGTAATCTTTTCGTGAAAGGAAAGGAAACGTTTGGAGTCGAATCGCGAGTTCCGAGTACGAATTCTCGTGAAATTTCTACGGTGTAACCGTAACCTTGGTGAGAACCGAGGGACCATTAACCAGCTCAGGTACGAGGTCGATAGCCGAAACGCATCGTTACCTCGGTGGGACGTAGCGTGTCACGAGTCGCTGGGTACAAACGTGAGCCGAGTGTCTTACGTAGACCAGGAATTACGTGTGGAGTTGCTTTCTCCTTCGTGAGACCGGAGAACAAGAACAAGAAAAAGAAGAAGACCAAGGAGAAGAAGAATGAGAGAGAGAGAGAGAGAGAGAGAGAGAGAACAATACAACGATACATATTCCAACGTCGTAATGCTCCCTCGTTTCTGTTCACCCCCGTTCAAGATTTTCCTCGTTACTTCAACTACGAATGCTTACCGTGGGCCCTTGATCCTTTCTCAGATCAGACCCCACGTGGTTCATTTCGCGATGATGGAAGAGAAACACTAACCAATAAATTCGACATAACGATGAGGTTCCTGACCTCGGAATATTGCCAGACTGCCTGACGACCGAATCGATATTAGATACTAGAAGATGAGATACGTACGAATCGTTTCACCGATAACCTAACAAATATATTTGTCATAACAGTTCCTACTCGTCTGGCATTCTTCCATTTTATTTGATGGAATACGAAATTTTATATGCTACATCTTTATCTTTCGTCCTTCGCGATCAAATACTTGTTTGCAATATTTGACTGCATTGAAAGAAAGAGATTTTTCAATAAGGAATTGATAACTCGAAATTGTTTGCAGACATATCTTGATATATTTTTCGAGTAAACTTCAATTCTTAATGAAAATCCTGATGGCTGTCGTAGAATTTGTTTAAAAAACGCATTGACATTGTGAAATAATATTTAGAAATTCACAAAATTTGTATATTTGCTATTGACAATTTGAATTAAATTAATTTGAAAAACGTTTGTGATGAAAACAAAAACATTAATCTCCTTTAGACTTACTTTTCTTCGTTGAATTTCATCAGTCTAAATGTTATATCGAATAGCTGAATGATTAATAGTTGAATGAGCGATATTATTTCTTCCTCGACGATAATTGCATCGAGTTTCTACTCCGTAGTCCATTAGTCTTAATACTCTTCGAACGAAATGACTATTCGTTAGGAGACACGATTATGTCCTCCGAGCATCGATATTCACCGTCCCAGAGCCGAACTTTGGTAGATTATGCTTGTTAATTTAGAAGTACGGAAGTAGTTTTGTCCTGTGGATGATTCTATGTAATTCAGGATCGAGAACGGAACTTGGTTCACCGAACTTGGTTCTACGGTTAGCGGTCAATTAAATCGTGTATACAGATATATCTTTGTGCGACCGTTAGCCCATAGAACCGAAGAGCCCGGGGCACGATGTAACGCAAAGAAGCAAATACGCTCGTCGGTGAACGTCCGCGGGAGTTCAACGAACCCTTTACTCGCTCGCTCGAAGCACGTGAGTCCCGGGCTTCGCTCCGTCACATCTGTAGCGTTTTTCAACCTCGTCTTGGTTCACAAACAAACGTTTATTACTCTGACAGTCCACCCTATTGAACTGTTCACTCAGAAAAATTCGTTCTACAGTTTCCGAGTGACCTTTTGATTTTTTACTAAACTTTTATTATTTTCTGGTACAATTTTACTAGAGAAAGAAACGAGGCGATGTCTCCTTTGATCACTAAATTTTCTACGGGGTAGTTTCTTCGATTTCTTAGCTCATAGTCTTGTTTTGAGATTTTTGTTTAATTTTGTATAATAGAGAAATAATCAAATTATTTTTCAAGCGAGGAGTGTATTAACTTTTGTTTATCTGTATTTTTGCAGCAATTATTCCGCAGTCAGCCACAAGGAGCAACACCCCAGCAGCTTCAACTTTTGCAACAGCAGCAACAACAGCAACAGCAATATCTTGCCGCGTCGCAGGCTCAACAGCAACAGCAACAGCAACAAAATTTTCCAACAGCACCGTACACGGTCATAAGTGGACAGGAACCTTACGTGGGTGCTTTAATCGCCGGTGCTCCACCGGTAGTACCCCAATATTATGGAGTTGGACCATGGGTTTACCCAGCGGGCTTGCTGCCACAGGCACCACCCCAAGCTGCTGCACCACCGCCACCACGAAGACCCCTTACACCATCTTCGGCGGCAGCCGCTGCTGCCGCCGCTCAAGACAGTGCGAATAATCTTGCACAGACGGTGAGATGATTGCAAAATAATAAGACAATCGTTACTCGCTGGACGTTCGAATAATTGAGATTTAAAAGCTGGATAAATGGAGTGAATACTTTGACCATATCGTTCTCGTTTGCTTCAATTTTTAATTTCATAGTTGTCTTGACCCAAGAAAATACTTTTTATAAAACGACAGCTCCTTGGCTTATTCGTACAAATTTTTATTATTATGACAATTTGAATCTATTATTTCTAGACAGATTTCTTCACGCTCGACTATCTATCTTTTGGTTCGATTTTAACGATCTGACAATTCTTTTTCACGAAATTAAATGAATTCTTGCCTATGGAAAATTGAAGAAACTATTTCTATTTGTATTATTTTTATGTACTCAGACAAGCTTCATTTTATTCGACACAAGTTTTTATAGATATTTTTCATTTCAACAAAGATAAATTGATTGCAGACAATGGCTAATAATCGATCATTCCTCACACTCAGTCACTAAATAAATTTGTTATCCTATCACTGTCATATGAAATATACAATATATCGATCGAAAAATTTCTTCATCACTGAATAAACATATCGAGATAGTTTCTCACGCTGCAATTTCATATCGGGTATAAAAGTATCGGATATAGCTGCTGCTCGGTTTCCGAAGCAAAATGCAAATTTCCCCGGAGGCGAAAACGAGAATCAGCCTTGTCGTCGCCGGCCGCGCACACTTCGGACGCGGATGATCGAACTCTCGCAATGCTGGTTTCAGGTTCAGGGCCAGTATCAAGTGATACCGGCTTATTACGATCAGAACGGATCCATAGTTATGGGAGGCGTGAGAGGCCTCGGTTCAGCAGCCACACCCATGAGATTGGTCAGCCCAGCGCCGGTTCTCGTCAACAGGGCACCTTCTCAACCACCACCAGGACCTCCGGCACCACCGCCACCGAGCCTATATTCGCAACAGACCCCAACATCACACAGCAATGCCACGCCTGGCGAATGCTTAGGTAATGAACCTCGTACATTTACCTCGCCATTCCCTTCTCCCTCTCAAATATAAGAAAATCCAAAGAGATACACGGACCAGCTTCCGACCTTTTCTCACGTGTACTTTCACATGCAACTCTCTACACTCCAACTTTGTTCCTTATTCGTACCTTATACAGAAATCAACCGGTATAAACAGAAAATACATCAACACAAATTTTCATTCTTTTTGTATCATCTACATCGACTTACGTATCCACTGTGCAACGTTAAAAAGAATTACTCACAATTCTGTACATAATACATACGCCTTTTCATAGTAGCGCATTCATTAACCCGATCCCTACCTTTGTGACTAAAAAAGAACGAAGAAGAATAAGAAAATGTATTCTCAGGGAGATAATATCAAGCGTACAAAGGGAGATCGTACGAGTTCCCGAGTGATCTTCGACCCTGATAAGAGCTTCACTTTTGTACGTTACCTAGCGCATCGTATACCAGCTCCCATTTTCCTATTCGAGAATTCTTCTTCGTATGTGTTCGGGTTTATGTTGCGTTTCATCATAAGTGTACAAATAATATGGTGTAGGAAGCGCAGAAAAATCAATGAGATGAAAAACAAAGATTGAATGAAATGCTAATCGATTGACAACTAAACGAACGCGCGTTGGGTTGCGGGCTTTTGGTGCAGGTCTGGCAGCATGCAGCGCGGCAGCGGTGGTTGCCCAAGCTCAGGCGGTTGCCGTACAGCAGGCCCAACAGCAAGGCTCGGGACTTGCCGCGGGTTTGGCGGCTTTGGGTTACAGTGGTTCACCTCTTGGTGCCCTCGGCTCCCCGGCTCAACTACAGAGCACAGGTATACCTCGATGACGTGACTCTTCCTCCCTTCAACCTCGTCTTCTCCCTCTCTCTCTCTCTCTCTCTTTCTCCCCCATCCTCTTTTATCACACGACGACCACATCATTATCAATCCACCTCCGCACCTCGAATTCAAGCTCTGACAAACGTATGGATCTATCGGTCACGTACCGATTCGACTGACGACCAATTCGCGCTCCGAAAACCCGCTGTTCCCTCATCATCATTGTTGTACATATAATATAATCGTAACAATAATAATTGTAACAATAATCGTAGTTATCAGGGCGCATGCTTTTTACCGTAACACACCGCGCTTCCGTCCTTCGTTTCATTCATCGCCGCGTCCCATTATCATCTTGCTAACGTTTTAACGTTTTGTTCCATATATATTGTATACATATAGTATATGTTTATTTATATGCACAAATGTGCGAAGATCACACTTTGTATGGAAATCTATATTCGTTGTTTTATTTTCATTTCTTTTTTTGTATTTTGAATTCTTTTGTGTCGTTCGCGTGTCAATGTTCAATTTGGTTTTCTCGTGTTTAGGACTCAGTCTCGGGGCTTCGTCGACCGGCAGGAGGGATTCTTTCGACAGGAATACGTCAGCTTTCAGTCCTAGTTTGGAATGCAGTCGAGCGAAATGGGCTCAGAGCTATGGTGCATTGGGTGAGAATTTTTATTATGCGACGTTTCGGAACTGGGAAAATGAAGGAAAGAGAGAAATAATTCAGTCGATGACATACTTCGCTCCTTTTATCGATAGGAGATTTAACAAAGTGATAGATAAACTGAAAACAAGCGATTCGTCGCTCACGAGATTGATTAATTTGGCGCGTCCCACTTGAAGCCTCAAAAACGCATATGGCTCGACGAGCTAATACCGTGAGCATCGCGTATTACCACTCGTACGACGCATGCTGAAAAGCAATTTATTTGGGACACGCCGTGCTCGTGAGAATCCTTGACTCGGAATGATTGATGCGCTAGTGCACAAGGACGACTAGTCCAAACGTATTATCCTCGCCACGGCAAATTCTTCAACAAACTTTATTCATCGATAGCAGCATTTTTCTCTCGCATCCTAACGTTATTATTGCACAATCGTTCGTTTTTAACTTCTAAGTTATTCTTGAAACTTGTGGAATTTCTTCAACATGTTTTAATGTAATTTTATGGGTGTATGATCTGCAGGTACAGTGACTGCTTCGCCGAGCCCGTTGGGTTTGTCTCTAACACCGCCACCGACACTCGGTGGTTCGTTGGGAGTTCTCGTCGGTGGTGCGAGCCGAGTATCCGCGGCTCCTGGAGCAGAAGCAAAATTCCGTGCAAGCGCAGTTCCAGCTCTAACGGCAAACGGTGTTTTCGGCTCGAGTAGCTCGCTATTTCCGAATCTCGTTGGCAAACCCGGACGCGGTGGGGCAGCTGGCGTTGGTGACAAGAGCGCAGGCGGACGATCACGCTTGCTCGAAGACTTCAGAAATAATAGGTTCGTACACACTGTGTAGATAGTTTCTCGGCAAACACCATCGTCTTCCAAGAACTTACGTGTCTGTAACGTAGTTCGAGTACTTGTTTTGTGATCCTTCTTCTAACGGTTTAACTCGTAATCCCACAGATTTCCGAATCTACAGTTGCGAGATCTTGCCCATCACATAGTCGAGTTTAGTCAGGATCAGCACGGCTCGCGCTTTATTCAGCAGAAGCTGGAGCGTGCCTCGGCGAATGAGAAACAGCTCGTATTTCAGGAGATTCTCGCCTCGGCGTATTCTCTCATGACCGACGTTTTTGGCAACTACGTTATACAAAAGTTCTTCGAGTTTGGTACACCGGAACAAAAATCGACCCTCGCACAAAAGGTAATACATGTATTCATGATCGATTCACATTTTCTTTATCGTTTTTCATCTATACTTATGTAGTTTGTCACGAAGCATCGACTTCCTCACGTGATGACAAAAATGCGTGTCAGCTGATTTTGTCATGATTGACCATAGCCCACTGATAGTCGTACGATTATGATTCGCGCTTTTATACCGTTTCCTGTACTACAAGAGCACCGTTTTTTTCATCGTTTTCAGGTGCGCGGTCACGTATTACCGTTAGCTCTGCAAATGTATGGCTGCCGTGTCATCCAAAAGGCTCTCGAATCAATCGGACCGGAACAACAACAGGAAATCGTGCGCGAACTCGATGGTCATGTTCTCAAATGCGTCAAGGATCAAAATGGCAATCACGTTGTACAAAAGTGCATCGAGTGCGTAGAACCACGCGCTTTGCAATTTGTAATTGGCGCTTTCGCCGGTCAAGTTTATTCTCTCAGCACTCATCCGTACGGTTGCCGCGTTATTCAGCGCATACTCGAGCACTGCACGCCTGAGCAGACTCAAGGAATTTTGCAGGAACTTCACGCCGCTACGGATCAATTGATTCAGGATCAGTACGGAAATTATGTGATTCAGCATGTCCTTGGTGAGTGTTTAAGAAAGGCGTACTTCCAATCTCTAGACTTTTCGCAATTGCATTCGTACTAATACACTTTCATTATGGCCAATTTATTGCAGAACATGGTAAAATTGAGGACAAGGCCCAGCTCATAAGCAGCGTAAGGGGTAAAGTGCTCGCTCTATCGCAACACAAATTTGCTAGTAACGTCGTCGAGAAGTGTGTTACACACGCTACAAGACAGGAGCGAGCTGTTCTTATCGAGGAAGTTTGCGGCTTCAACGACAAGTGAGTTTTCGTAAAATATGTATATGTTTTATTCATAAACTCGTCAAACATTTAACGACAGCTCTCGTGTAATTAAATATACGCCATTGACTCACAGCGCATTGAACGTGATGATGAAAGACCAGTACGCCAATTACGTGGTTCAAAAGATGATAGATGTTGCCGAACCGGCCCAGCGAAAAGTGCTCATGCACAAAATTCGACCTCATCTTGGCAGTCTTCGCAAATACACGTACGGCAAACACATAATCGTCAAGCTTGAAAAATTCTTCATGAAATCTGCGTCAGCAATGGGTGTCACGACACCAGCCGGGTCGTCAACCGGAACCGGAGATCTCGGTCCAATCGGGCCACCTGCATCAGCTGCCGGACCTGTCGCCTCACCGGCTCAACAACCTACTCAGGTTTTGTAAACGACACGACACGATAATACGCTCTGCATGTCCGAAAAGAATCATTAAGAAAAAGAAAAACAAAACAGAAACCAAACGATTTCAACGAAATCACTGTTCACGCCGAAAAAATCGGTTAGAACAATGTACGAGAAGATGACAGTAGGAAAGACAAATGAGAGATAAACAGAAAAGAAAAGAAAAAGCAGGACACACAGTCTGGAACAAGAATATTGATAAGCGCAACATGATTTTAGAACGTTGCGAAAGTACGATGGCGCACTTTTTAAGCGTGAATAGGTCTTTGAGGTTTTGATATTGTCTAGAATAGCGACCCTCTAGGTTGCTTGATAACAGAACAAACAAAAACGAAGAAAATGAAAAAAAAAAACGAGAGTAGTTCTCGATGAATCGAGACTTCGACATGAGAATAACGATCGTGTAGATTCTTCGTCGATGCACCGTTTTTTGTCCGAGGCGTTTGCCAAACGTCTACGAGCTACCGAATTTTGTTTTTGGAGGTTTCACTAATCGAAAAGAAATAATCTGCGTTAGAAGATCCGATAATCCGCTTATAATTTTAAGTGATTACAAACGGATGAGAACAGTGTCGAAAGAAGTTAATCCGAGGCTCGATTCACGAAGTTGAAAGACGAGAGGCAAAAATCTAGCTAGCTAGAAGTAGAGCTTTAGTGTGCTGCATGCATTTAACAACTGTACGATTGTGCACGACGTTACGAGCGCGGCGCGACGAGGAATATACGGTTACGAATAGCTTCGTGTCGTGCCCCGATCGTGTCACGGATAATTATTACGTACGATAGGCGACGACCGATCGGTTCAAGATGAAAAAAGAAAATTAAAAAAAAGAGACAAGACAGAAAACAGAAAAAAGCTTGACAAGAATCGATTACGGATAGAGATTATAGGAGCTACTGATGTTTGAACACTAGAGTAGCATTTGACATGGGAGTGAAGTTGAGCACCCCAGACCCGACCGCCGACCGGCTCCTTTCTCCCTTTCTTCTCTTTTCATTCTCCCTCATCTATTCCCGCTTCTCGACACTCACCAAACGATTTGTTCCAATTTCGTTTTACTTCTACTTTCGAGAATAACAAAAAACAATGGAATATTCAACACGAATTACCAACGCACGAGAACTTGGGTTACGCCAATTATTCTGCTCGGACTATACGAGATTTAGCAAAAAAAAAAAAAAAAAAAAAGATATAAAAAAAAGAAAAATTCACGAACCGAGAGAATGACCAAAACATTTTTCGGTTTTGAAGAAAACTCGATGAAGAATTAGAAAGAAAGAGAAACAAACAAAACCACTTGTCGTAATTTCCTCCAAAGACTTTTCCCACTCCCCTCGCGAATTTTGTAAATTGTGATATAAATAACGAATGTGTACAGATACAACCGTTTTTCCGACAAGCCGCCACTCTCGACAGCAAATTTCGATAATAATTTTTTTTTTATTTCTCACGATTATATCCCTCCCTCCCTCATTCTATTCCCTTCTCTATCTCTCTCTCTCTCTCTCTCTCTCTCTCTCTCTCTCTCTCTCTCTCTCTCTCTCCCTCTCCCTCTTGCTCTCATTTTTTAATGAACTATGTGAATATTGTGTATTATAATGATTACTGATTAATTAAATTAAACGGAAAAAATATGTATGAGTTACGTTCTGATGCCGCTGCCCGAGCCGATACAGATGCGAACTTGACCCCAAATGTGTTTATCCGGAGCTTTCCCACCGGAAGGGATGTTCGAATGGCCCCCCATCTCCTCCGTCCGCTGCATTGTAAAATACCAAATTTTCTTGACAAATTAATCGCTTCAGCGGAGATACATGATTATTTTATTTTTTTCATTTTACCCTCGAAAGATTGCCGCTAAACTCAATAAGCGTGGTATCCCTTGAACATATTTGATCTTAAATGTATATTGTATAAACAATTGCCACGTTCTCTCGAGAAATCTTTGAAATCAGCTCGCACAACGCTCGTGTATAATTATCTATGTTCTCTGTTTATCCTCAATGGCTCTTTTCTTTCCCTTCACCCAAACCAAACCCAGTCACAACCACCGCCCCTCGACCCTCGATTTATTCACTTATTATGATTGTACAATATCGAATCCACGTGCAGCTTTTTTAGCGACGACCCCTCGCAGCGATTATTACCAAATTTTTCAAGCGCGTTTTGAAATGAAGACAATTTAAATCGCTCAAAACTGCCGAAATTTATGTCATTCTTGGACAATGTAACGCATTCCGTAACGATTGGAATAAATAAAAGAGAACGGCTCTTTGATTTACTTGAAAATGAAACGAAAAGTCTTTTGTCGAACATAAAAATGATTCGGCGTTCTACGTAAAAGCGAAAAATTATCACGATAAAAGCATAGCGATAAAATTAATAAAAAATCAATTTAATTGCTCGCACTCATTAGGCAAGAGTAATGTCAGAAAAATAAAAATTTCACAATGAGCCGTATTTTGTTGTCGATGAAAAACAGTGAGCAACCCGTTCGACGTGAATTTAATCATTCATTCATATATATCTATGCACATTCGATCGACTTGCATCCCTCTTGTACAATGTATGATATTTCGTTAATTGTAGATGTTAAATAAACAAATGAAGGAAAGCAACAAACAAATCGCGATAAACAACTCGTAGTCCATCGTGAGATCCTGTATAAAACATGATAAAATGAAAAAACAATAAGAAAAACGGAGAATAGAATCGAAGAAAAGGGATTGTAGCAACTTTCTTTGTAAAATATTGTATATAACAATTTATTGATGAAATTGACAAATTCGTAAATACCTTTTCTCTCAATCTTTCTTCGCGCGGATATTGCATACTTAAAAGAAAGAATACAAAAAAGAAAAAAGTCGTTATCGGTTATCATTCATCCTTTCATTTATGTGTCGTTCGAAACGATTTAATTCAGGAAAATCGCTGCAGGGGTGGGTGAGGGTGGAGGGGGTGATAAAAAAGCTATGAAAGAAAACGATAAAGAAACTTAAATATCGTACGACAGTCGGGACAGACAGACATTCCAACCACCATCTCTCTCTCGGTCAACAGGACATTTAATTACACGAATTATATAAATACGGTATGAACATATTATGTAATAATATTTAAGGAATGACGATAGTTCCTTCATCTTTGTAAATCGCGCGTCATCTGTAAATTAAAGACAAAGAAACGCATCATTTATAATAGTATACATTAATATCACTCGTCGTCAGAGTTGAAAAAATGAAGACAAAAAAAGAAACTAAGCAAAAGAAAACAAGGCAGACAAAATGGAAGTGAAGCGAACGCAAAATCTCTCTTATGTCGTATCAACTAAGGATTATCGATTATTATATGATTAATTTTCATTATTGTTTAATTAATTACAGCATATTATTTTATAATATTATAAATATTTGTTTTATTAACGCCACCCTCTATTGATTATTCATTCATCGCTAATACTAATCGCTAGGCATATATTATATTTATATATATATACAAATATATATATATATATATATATATATATATATATATATATATATATATATATA
>JAPYZT010005927.1:0-10294 GCA_030522965.1 Tryphoninae sp. A BG-2022a
ATTATATATTATATATTGTAATATTATTATGTATAGGTATGTATGTATATATATAGAGAGAGAGCGAGAGAGAGAGAGAGAGAGAGAGAGAGAGAGAGATGGAGAGAGATAGAGAGAGAATCAATTCAGTTTCTCATTCTCGTTTTATTCCTGTTCGTTAAATATATCTATGTATGTATATGTGTTTGCAGGTTTAAGATCGTTCGATATGAATTGCTAAGGGGATGAGAGCAAATCGAGAAGCTCATACCATCTCTCTCTCTCTCTTTCTCTGTCTTCCCTTTTACTCTGCCGTGGAGAGCGCGGCAGTAACATCAGAAGCACCCAGCACGTCGCAAAACCATAGTGAAAGTATTTTCTAGCCCACTCACGTGCCTCGACAGCCCCGAGTATATCACGAGGTTCATACCTGCCGCAAGGCTCAGTATCATCTTCACCGTTCTTCCTTGACTCTGTTCCTTGCAAGACTATTACAATTTGACTGGATTTGGAATCTTTTGTTGTTGCTGTTGTTAGTTTGTTCTTGTAAAAAAAAAATAAAAAATAAAAAAAAATTATTTTAAATTCGGTGGTGTTTCGCAATTTTCATAGAATTCGGGACGTAATAAACGAATACGAGGGTAGCACGAGCTTTCCGATAAAATTCTTCAAATACCGGTGAGTGATCGATCGTCTCGTTAATCGTCTCACGCGCCGAGCATAAAACATTTTGCTGGCTTCTATCTCGTACCTTCTCGCTGCAAATAACTCGTACGAGTTCTCGCTACTACGTAAAATCGTTATAATTTCGTTGATGATTAATGAGAAATGTTAACGTCGTTTGGTTTGTCTCTGGGGAAAGAGAAACGTGTCCTTTTTTTAAAAATTTATTTATCTTTTCCTTTTTTTTTCTACTTTTCCAGCTCGTTACGATATTTCGTTCTCCCCCAATCCTATAATCGAATTCATAAAATCACGATTTTTCTTTCGATCGCGTAATTTATTTTGCGCGCCCTCCGGGGCTTTACGCATGCGCATGGTGTTTCCTCGCGAAAACGTAAAAGAATTCTTCGTTCCTTTTATACGAGACGACGAATTAACGAACCGTTTGCCTCGAGGGCGCTTAGCGTGTCTGACTATTGCCGGGCCGTTACTACTTGTGTCCCGAGCCAAAACTGGTGACGACTTGTTTACCCTCGGGCGGTTCGATGATTCCATCGGATTGGATTTAATCGTTCTCTGATTTCGATCCAATGGAATTTTATCGAGGACGTTTAATCGAATTCGCAAATACTCAGGTGCGTTTCGAGAGATAATAATAGATCGAACGAACCGTATGAGAGAAAGAGAGAGAGAGAGAGAACTTCCTAGAATCGAGAAATTGCAATTATACTTAAATTGTCATTCGATCCGAGAAAGGCTCTCGAGAATGAGCAACGGATTCTCACGAGCCCACGCCTCAGCCTCCTAGTCGACTTACCTTCTATCAAAGTCCTAGATCGTTCCGATGTCCATTTCGATCTTGCAATATCATAAAAATACGACACCGTTTCGTTTCGCAATTTTCGCAACGCGACTCGAACAAAAAGAAAACAACATTTCAAAGGAGACAAGCTTCCTCGTGAGAGGAAGAATCTCCTGGATTTTACGATCGATCGATCTTCGCTTCCCGACGATAAAGTCCTATCTTTCAACGCTCGTGAAAAAAAAGAAAACAGCAACAAATAAAAACGCATCGAACTACGATCTCTCTCATTTTGGATCTATAAAAAGAAAAGAAGGGGAAGGATAAAAAAAAGAAAACCATCAAAAAAAAAAAATTCGTCACGCTCGTAAATCGTCGTGACGTCACTGCTTAATTAACGAGCTGCGTGTATTTCCGTGACGAAAATGACAACGATGGCTAATGTATAATGCGTGTAACGCGAGACGAAACGTCTCGTAGCTGTAGTTGTTTCTTTTTTTCTGTAATAAAGCGAGAAAATTCAGCAAGTCGCCGGAGGGAGGTAAGAGAGGCGGAGAATGTAACGATCACGTGCGTCTCATTGCCGGTTATGTGCAGTAATAACGTCAGCTCGCTCTCTCGCCTCGTGATCTGGGCTCTTCTCGTCCAGATAGGATGAAGGAGGGGGGCAAAGGGGGAGGGGGAGCGCCGAGCGAGCGCTCGATTGCGCCGCAACAATGAGCCGCGGAAAGAAAGGAGGTGAGAGTGCTACGTCGGGCCGTATCTACTGGCAAGTAGTAAGAGTCTGGCAACGAGCGGACGAGAGATGGATCCTGAGACTTGGCCTAATAAATTTATTATACGTTATATATATGTGTGAGATGGATTTATTTATTTTTTACACATGTATATAACACATCTGTAATGGAGAATCGATCATTCGTGTGGCAAGGAACGCGTGACTCGTTATAAAAAGCGAGATCCTCGCGCAATTAAATAATAAGCGGGATGCATAATTATTGATGTCGGAATTGGATAAAATTTACGTAATTAAGAGAGAGAGAGGGGGGGGGTGGATGTTAATTGTTCGAGTCGCGATTAAGGTGATAAAGTGCACGGAAATGCGAGCTTTCTCTCTTTCTGTCTCTCTTTCTCTCTCTCTGTGTATCTTGAATATTTTTACGACGAAGATGAATAAGTTGTTTTTGTTTTTTGTTCTATTCTTATGGTATTGTAATGATGGAATTATAGTCGTGATCCTTATTGGAATTGTAAATAATGGCGGCGATGATATATCGCGTCGTTCGAGATCGAGATCGCTTAAATTTTGTCGAAGCCGGAGACGTTTGAGACGGTGGGTTACATCTCGAGCATTGTGCGTACATAGGGAGATCCTTGAGTGTTTGAATGTTATGTACAGAGAGAGAGAAGGAGATAGGTAGAGACAGGGAAATTATGACAACGAAGATAGGAACGGGGAGAAGATATGATGAAAAAACAGGCGCGTGGGTCGAACGGATCTTGCTCGTGGAGAAGAAAAATGAAATACTCGATTAATCTCGATGACGACGATTTATCGATGAGATAATCGAGGGCACGGAGACGGCCCATAAAGATGATGGTAAAAAAATGATATTATGTCATTTTTTAGTATATTTCAATGAGAAAATAACATCGTCGTATCGAATTGAATTAATTTCAAATTCGATTTTATAGATGGGTTTCTATGTTTGCAAATTTGTGATAGAACAATTTAAGAAAATCAAGGAACGAAAGAGATGTGGGGGATAATGGGAGTAACCCAAGACAGGAAAAAACAATATTATGTCATTTTTGAGTCAATTTCGATAAGAAAATAAAATGGTCGTATCGAATTGAATTCATTTCAAAATCGACTTCATAAAAAGATTTCTATCTTTCCAAATTTATGATAGGAAAATTTTTAAATAATAAAAGGGCCAAAGAGAGGTGGGGCAAAATTGGAATAACACAAGACAGGAAAAAACGACATTATGTCATTTTTTAGTAAATTTGTACAAGAAAATGAAATGATCCTATCGAATTAAATTAATTTCAAATTTGATTTTATAGAAAGGTATCTATATTTACAAATTTACGATAGAAAAATTTTTAAAAATGAAAGAACGAAAGAGAGGGGTTAAAAATGGGAATAACCCAAGACAGGGAATTCGCGCGTATGTAGAGCGATTATGCGATTGCGAATCGCGGATCTCTCGAGGTTGCTGCCTCGGCGTGCGAACGCTCTCTATTACTATATATATATATATATATATAGTTATACGTGCACGTACAAGTACATTTAAGCTTGTGTATGTCGCCACTCCTAACTCGGACCGACTCCAGTGTTTTGTTACTTCTATCTGCTCTGAAAAGCGTTCTCCATTCGTTGTACGTGTGTCTATCTACCCGTGTACAATCGTATGCATCACCGTCGACGAGAGAGGGAGGCTGGCCGCCTTCGACCGTACAACCAATTTCTTCGACAACAATTCTGTAGGACGAAAATTTCGAAACTTTCCAACAATCCAGTTCCTCTCTCTCTCTCTCTCTCTCTCTCTCTCTCCAGCTCTGTTTTTTTTCCTTCTTATTGTTTTATCACGATCCTCGTGTTTCGTACAATCGTCATTTATCACGACTACGTCATTCATTTTTTATTGACAACTACCACGTCAATGTTTGTCTTCGACAATAACAACAACAATAATAATAATAATAACAATATTAATATAAATAAAAATAAGAATAATAGTTCAATAAAAAATTGAAAAATAATAATAAGAATAATAGTAAAATAAAAAATATAGTAAGAATAATAATAATAATAATAATAATAATAATAATAATAATAATAATAATAATAATAATAAAGATAAGAATAATAGTAAAATAAAAATTAAAATAATAATAATAATAAACATAAGAATAGTAATAAAATAAAAAATAAAATAATAATAATAATAATGTTATGATAAAATTAATAATAAATATAATGTCGGTAATAATTTAATTAGGCTCACGATCCGACGGCGTGAGACAGTATTTCGCGATATATTATACGGAGAGAGAGAAAGAAAGAGAGAGAGAGAGAGAGAGAGAACGGGAAAAGTGAGAGAGGTGACATGCGCGGGCGTGTCGTAACGTAGGCAAGGGGAACGGGTACGGAGGCTGCCAAAACGGAAGTGCACGATCATCGGTGCAGGCGCATCGTGGTGTGCACCACCCGGATCGTTACGTCGAACACGTATACGTACTCGTATACGTAGGTAGATGAATATCGATGGGCTTGGCTTCGGGCTAAACGAGCGAGTGTGTATGGTTGAGAGTCTGCGAGGAGAACGTCCCTCTCTCTCTCTCTCTCTCTCTCTCTCGCTCTTTCTATACGAACTCCGTATCGTCGTCTTCCTCGATGCAGCTCCTTCTAATCTGTTGAATCTCGTCTTTTAAACACCTGTTGCATAATGCGAAAAAAGGATAGCCTCGGTCGAACACTTCGAACTCCTCGCTATAACTGTAATACGTTCTCGTTTACACTTACAAACGCAACGAGCAAAATAAAAAAAAGAAAACATTAAAAGAGATAGATAAATATTTTTTCAAAATACAAAATTGACGCGCGTCTGTCATTGCGGTATAAAAGAGGACGAGTAAAAAATAACGAACGGTGAAGGGGCGACTGGACATTTGAACCGCGAATAGCGATTCGATACCGCTCGATAATTCACTTTCACCTCGAAAATGTACTCGCGCGTTCGCGAATGAAACTGCGAATCGTTTGAAAGTTGATTCGCGAATTAAAATGTCAAAATTTGGAAATATTATCATTATAAACAATTTTATTTCATTTCAATTTGTTTACAGATAAAGAAACGACGACGCGGACGTATCAACGAGATGATCGTACGAATTTGATAAAAGAGGAAAAAAAGGAACCGGAGGTAAAGAGGCGCGTGCGCATGCCCGCGAGTCCTCGACCCCGTAACGGTCGACGAAATTTTTCTATCGTCGAGAGTCTCACGGCCACGGAATGAAGTCGATCTATCTAGTTACAATATTCCTCGGTGTTTGCTGCACGGCGAACGTTCAAAAGGTTTGACACAATACAATTAAACATAAATACCGCTTGGTCCAACGTGACACGTAATAGACGTTTTTTTTTTCGAGCGAGAGAGAACGGGAACGATCTCGTGGTAAATTGGGTCTCGCGAACGAGGCTGTCGAGAGGGAAGAGGAGGAAGCTAATAAAAAGTAAAAAGTAACGAAAAAAAAAAGATCAAATCAAAAAGTATACAAGAACGAGCTCGTGAACGCGAAAGAAGCGTGTCGAATGAGGATCGAGCCAAGGCTCGTGTTTGTATATTGCCCAACGCGTTAAACTCTCGCGAGGCTCTTGTTACACACACACACATCTAGAACGAATCTATAGTAAAAACGTTCGTTTGCCATCGAGAGACTTCTTTACGTTCTATGAAAAATCGTAACGATCCGTATTTATCGTAAGGTTATAAAACTATTATGCGAGAACGCGAAACGCAATAAATCTGCCAACGTCGTAAGAATGGTCGCACGCGCAATCGATGAAACGAGAGGTATAAAAGGGCTTTCTCGAGTGGAAGATGCGAAGATCTCGTTAAATTGGAAATATGTCAGGTTTACAAGGGTAAGTCTTAATGAGAATTATGGTGGGACGTTATTTCGTGTTATAAAATTGACAAACTTTGTCGATGAATATCGACTGAAAATTTAATTAGATCGGTTTTAATCGAACGATAAAAAGAGGAAAATCAAATTTTGATAAATAATTTTAATCGAGCATTTTTTCCATTTTATTTTTCGATAGTTTTGAATTCTGGAAAGTTCAAAAATTTATTTTTCATCGTATTTTTAATTATTTGAACATTTTTTAAATTCAATTTTCAATTAATTTTATTTACTGTTAATTAAATCAATGCTGTTTAATTTAATTTAAGTTTATTTTTATTTTGGTTTCGTTTTGTTTTCATTTTATTTGTTTTTGTTTTCATCAACAATTTTCGAAATTATTTAAAGATACAAATTTTGATGGAACGCGCTCGATAATTTTCATTATGTCCGACCGTACGGAAGAATTTCGAATGGAAGATCAAAGCGAGGTGTTGCGACTAGAAAATTCCTTCTCGCGTTATGCAATTTACGAGCACGAATAAAGCGCCGGAGAATGTGTTGTGCAGCGTCAAAGGGCGAGTTAACGCAAGATTTTTCTCGTGCTCGTTACGAATCTTTACAAGAACACGATCGGAATGTAACGAATTGAGATTTAAAAAGAAAACAGAAAAAAGGGAAATGAGATAATTTAATTTTTTTTTCCCTAAATTCTTTTTTCTCACAGCACAAACGACAGATTTATCGAGAACAGGTATTACCAGCTCTGGGTGGCAAAATTCCCGAGGAAGCTTTCAGGACCGACAGATTAGCGTTGAATCGCTTGAACAAGGACGGAATCGCGGTGATCGATGGAATTCTGCTGGAAGCACGTGATCATGAGAAAAATCCTGACAACGTGCGCACCAAGCCGGAGATCATACAAGTGAGCGATTATTCACCGATCTCGCGAGATCCTCTCGCTTATCTCGATAATGATAGGACGAGACAAGAATGAAAAAAAAAAGAAAAATATGACAATAAAAATAATAACGAGGTCATCGAGGTGCTTAAGAATGACGAGGCAATTCCCCATCGCATAAAAATGTCCATTGACTCTTCGTCATTGTTCGATTATTCACGATACGATCTTTAATCGATCGATCGGATCGTGATCGATCGATTTTCGCGAAGGACGAAAATAATGCGTCTCCTTCGTTTACCAACGAATCTAACAATTAAACGAAACAAAGAAGAGAGGAGAAAAACGTATTCGCGATTAGACTTCGACCTAGGCGAATCAATAAAGTAGAATTCCTCTAATAAAAAAATCGATCTTGAAATTTTTCGCATCGTATCGCTCGTTCAGATTTTATACAGATTTGCTGTATAGCATATTAAATTTATCGGTCCTTTTGCAATTTCTCGTCGAAGATCGTGTCGTCTTGATGAACATTAAACGTTTCTCTCGACCTCCAACCCTCTCGTTGTCTATCGCGACAAACACGAATGAGAAACTCGAGGCGAGAGGCTTGTGCAATTTTTTCAACGATGAAATAATATACAATTATCGAAAGAATGCACGCGTGTCCTAGCAATGGAGAGAACGGACGCGTCACGACTTTAGAAACGTCAAAGCCACGTATGAAACGTCTCGTATATTTTCGGCTCCTCGAAATTAAATTCTTCCTGATAGACAGCGCGCTGTCCTCGAACGTTATTTTCCTCGTATTTTCCCATATATATATTCACGAATAATTTCCAGTCGTCTATATTCGTTCTTCTGTTTTCGGGGGGGTTATTTGACAGGTCTATGTAACGCAGGACTCGCGTTACGTACCGCCCGAGGGACGTTATCACAACGAACGACCGAGATCCATCGACACGACTTACGTGATAAGAAGCCCGGTGGGAAATCACGATAAGGGCGAACATCAAACATTCAACGGAATTGGAAACGTTCCTGCTCATTATAATCAACATAATATTAATAATAATCATAATAATAATAATAATCGTAATAATAATAATAATAATTAATAATAACAATAATAATTGCAATAATAATAATAAAAATGGCGGTTACGGAAACGGAGGATACCGGAAGCAACTGGAAATTCCACCCCGTGGACTGAGTCCTCCAAAGGCACAAGGATATGCCAATTTTTATAGGCGACTTCCCCCACCACCAAAATATCGTTCGGGCCAATCGCAGCAGCAACAGCAGCAATATCAGCAGTATCAAACGATCTACAAACCGATCATCACACCTCTCGTAATTCCAGCTCGCGATCTCGTTATCACAAAGCCTTATCACGTGATTGGTAATAATTTTAATGATCAACGGAATCCTTATCAATCCTGGGACTTCAGTTACGACTGGAACACATTTTACAATCAACAATTGTCGGAACCATTTTTACTCGGTGATTCCTTCGACTCACATCAGGCGAGTTGACAATTTTGTTTGTTTTTGCTTCGTGATTTTCTGCTCGTGGTGGAATATTTGTGTGGGAGAGAGAGAGAGAGAGAGAGAGAGAGAGAGAGAGAGAGAGAGAGAGAGGAAGAGAAGGAGAGACAATGGGCGGAAACGTTGACTTGTAGAACAGCGGAAAAGCCTCGGTCTCGGCTTTTTTTTTTCTCTCTCTTGGTCTCTCTATTTACTTTTAAGTTCGCGTCTGTGCGACGATCGTGAGAAAAGGCAACCGGTATTTTATAGTTGTTCTCTTTTTTCATTCGATATTTAGATCATCACTGATTACGAGGGATTTCTCAATGCTTATCACGGACGCTCTTATCGTCACGTAGGAGCGTCGAAGGACGACGAGAAACGAGACAATTTATCGAAGGATTTTAAAGATCTGAAAACAGGATCGAGTCTTCTAACCGACGATCGAGGACGATCGACGAATATTCGTGGTGAGAAAAAAGAGAGTACAGTTTCCACGACGATAGTGAGTCGCTCCTCGCTAGCTTATACCGATCTTACG
The DNA here is from genome assembly GCA_030522965.1 of Tryphoninae sp. A BG-2022a. NCBI lineage: Eukaryota > Metazoa > Arthropoda > Insecta > Hymenoptera > Ichneumonidae > Tryphoninae sp. A BG-2022a. Next base: position 9,052 of record JAPYZT010005927.1, read on the forward strand.
AGGATACCGGAAACGAGTTTCACGTGCGATGGAAAAAAAGGAACTTTCGCCGACGTCGAGACAAAGTGTCAAGTGAGTTTGTGTTTCTTTCTTCTGTTTTTTTTTTCTAGCGATTTTTAATCGATACGATATCGATTTTAATTCCTTGAATGGATAAACGGCAATCGCCATTTGTATCACGGCGCCGGGTTGTAATAACGATCCCGCTGAGATTATGGAAGCAGAATCGTAGATGGCTGCGCGGGATTGCGCAACCGAGAAAATATATAACGGTGTATTTTAGCTCGCGAAGTTACCGAGACGATTACGTTCACAAACACGTGGTCTCCCATGCCAACGATTAATATACTCGAGAGTTTCCAGCTAATACGAATTATATGAGATTCTTAAGATTTTTATTCTTCCTTAATAGACATTTTAGTAATTGATTTCAATTTATTTTTCGCTTATCGTTTTCCCGAGATTTCATTAAAACATTTAAGTGCCTTCCGTTATCCAATGCGGATTTAATATTCAGCGTTTTAATTACCGGATTAAAATTGAATAAGAATAAGAATATTGTAATTAATAATGATAATAATAGAATACAAATATTTTAAAAAATTGCAGGTTTTTCACGAATGTTCAGGATGGTCGAAGACGAGTTCGCTCTGTCCGGCTGGAACGGCGTACAGCCCGTCGAAGAAAAGATGCGAGTGGTGGAACACGGTGACTTGCGGATCGGATTAAGTGGAGAGGGGGAAGGAGAGAGATAGAAAGAAAGAGAGAAAAAACAACAAAATTTCAACAGACCGTGCAAATATACAAACCGCACAATTTTAAGAAATATACGACGGCCGCGTAGCACGGTTGTCGATAAAATCGCCTTGTCGTTTTTCATATCGGTTCGTGTTGTTAAGAGTCAGTGTTACAGGCGACTGGCGATTCGTAAACGCGATCCGCAATTCCTCCGAGCAACGAATCGAGTTAAAATTTTGAGGGTATCTAGATAATTATGTCAAAAAGTGGCTCTAAATGTTTTTTTGCCACAATTTTGACAATAGTGTTGCATGCGAAGGGCGATTCTAAAACGCCAGCCGCACTTTCTCAGGCGCTGAGGGTTAAAGTTTTGAGGGTATCTAGAGAATTATAGCAACAATTTTGAAAAAATACAACGTTTAATCACTTTTTGCTGCGATTCTCTAGATGCCTTCAAAATTTTAACGCGATCGATTGCTCAGTTTCGAAGGAAATACGATTCGTA
>JAPYZT010005931.1:0-12971 GCA_030522965.1 Tryphoninae sp. A BG-2022a
AATTCTAGAAGTTGCGATTAAGTTGGAGTTATTGTTATTATTATTATTATGATTACTCGGATACGGATTCATAATAATGGAAATCTAAAACTTATTTTCTCAATAATCTTCTAACAAACGTGATATCATTTTTTTTAGAATTCTAAAAGTTGCGATTAAGTTGAAGTTATTATTATTATTATTATTATGATTACTCGGATATGGATTAATAATAACGTTGATCTAAAATTTATTTTCTCACAACACTTCTAAAATACGTAATATCACTTTTTTAGAATCTTACATTGACATTTTTTAAAGCTTATCACGATCGCAAACCTCGAAAAATTAAAGCTCCAAAAATTTGAATAAGACATTGATAAAGAAATAATTCAAAGAAAAAGATACATTCTTTTTTTTTCAAGCGTCTCATAGCTTTGTTTTTTTAATTTCTGCTTGCAACCGATTTCAAAAATTGAAAGATCAAAAACCTTCTCGAGACAAGTAAAAATACCAGAAATATTTTCATAGTTATGGAATAGGATCGAGAAGGCCGATGATCTTACGAAAAAAAAAATTGATCCCTCTAGAATATTCTGGTTATGTGAGTGCGTAAAGGGGTGTATGTGTGTGCTGGTGCATTGCAGAGCACGCTGGTTCTTGGAGGGATCTGGTGCGGTGCGCGTACAAATCGATCGCCGGAGGTTCGTACGGTTGAGAACTACGCGCTCCATAAGAACTACTCGTAAATCTGAGAGTATGTGTACGTACGATGGTCCTCCGACCAAGGATGGTCCTGGTTCGAGGCTTTGAACAAATTTGTATCGCCTTAACTCCGAAATACTACCGTAAATAAATCAAAACCTTTATTTGTTTAAATTTTTTAATCTCACTCGAGATGTTTGCATATTTTCATTTAAATTTTACGGATTTTTGGAATTAATTTAAAACGTTATTTTTAACAATATTCTAAAATATCTGTGTGCTTTTTATTATCATTAACTCGCAATAAAATCTGAAAGTTTCAAAAATAATTAATTAATTGTGATTCAATTAACTTTGATAATTTTAAGAGTTGATTACTACTCTGATTACTTCTAGAATTATTCATTTGAAATTCGAATTTGAGTTGAAATATTTCCACGTCGGTATAAAAATTCTGTTGCTTCAATTTTATTTTTGATTAAATGTGAATGTTAATTTTGTTTTTATTGCCTTTTGTTGTTTTCGTACGGGATTGTTGACGTTGTACGAAATCGCGTTACAGTTTCTCGTCTCGATGCAAAACGAGGGCTTTCAACTCAATAGCTTGGAAAAATGAGTTGACACCAGGAGATCTTGGCCTCGCCCAGTTTTTGTCGATAGCACAGGCTTCCATAAATTCCAAGCCGCCATTGGTCGATGCAAAATATGCAAAATAACTAAAAAGAACGATGATTTAGTGAAATAAATTATAATGTTATTTTAGAAAAAGGCAAAGTAGAATTAAATCGTAAATTCGGATTTTCTTTTTTTATTTTTAATTACATTTTGACATATTGTAAGATGGCTTTGGTTGCTCAAATTTTATGTTCTACTGCGGCACTGGTGAAATGTGGGACGATGAGGGTCTCGTGATGCTCGTGAAAAAGAAATTCACGATCAACTTTGCGATGGACGGAGAAGCTTGGTGGGCATCAAGTCCACGAGATGTTGAAATTGTTGAACCTCAACTTGGATACAGACGGGCTTGACGTCGAGACGAGTTTCGAGAACTTCAACTATTCGTGGTGTTGAAGTACATGGAGCTTTTCCATCCTTCGGTAACAAGCTGATCTTTGCAAAAAAAAAACGAGCAAACACATTTTTGAAACAATCCACAAATCACTTGGCTTATATTCTACGAATTTTACACGAATTTTTGTAAAAAAAAGAATTAAATCTTGAATAATTAAGATTGCATTTTTTTAAATTAATGAATTATTTTGTTTTTGTGAAATAAAAACACATAATGATTAACTTTTTATTTAATTTACCTTAAAAAGAAAATTATATTAAGGCAAACGTCTCGTGGTAACTTTCTGAAGTTGTAATGAAACTTTTTCAACATAAATAGAAGAAAAAGAAAATTTTTGAAAACGAATTGATCTTTATTTGAATTATAAATAAAAACATCAATTAATTCAAACCTGCGTGAATTTCGAAGTTAAATCAAATGTAAATATTGCAATTGTAGTTTCAAAAAAATAATCTTTCGATTATTATGGAAAATTTGGTACTTCGTATTTTTTCAAAAACTCGTTCAACCGATACGAACATTATTTTAAAGAAAGCTAGATGAGATTAAAGTCTGGTCGATTTGATAGGAAACGTCCTATACATCAACACCGTCATTCGTGGCACACATCACTTTTCAACGTTGGATCTGCATCACATTTCCTCTTAACCCGTGCGAGTTTAAGAATAACGGTTTCAGGGGAATGCCATTCGTTACATCGAGACGTGCGAGAAAATTTCTCTCTGATTTTTCGCCACTCGAAAGCCTCCGGGTCGAGGAAGTTCCTAATCGAGATCGGCATTAATGAGATTTCCTCTTCTTTCTCTCTCTAACTCGAGCACATGGATTTACGATCAACGAGCAACGAAGTGAATGAGACCCGGAATGGAAAAAAAACGTTCGTGAATTATATCATTTGTACGATCGTTCCATTTTTTAAAAACAAGAATTCGATAGAAAAAGTTTTGACGAGTTTTTTTTGTAAAAAAAAAAAAAAACGTTTGTTATTATAATGATGGTTATTATTATTATTATTATTTTTGATCGTGTTTATCACGTTATTGATTTGTGATTTCATCGCCACGATATTATTGTTCTTATTTTCTTTCCTATCGACATTTTTCAATAATTTTCCACTTGAGTTGAGGATCGAAAAATACGAGAACAAAATTCTAAAACTGAGTTCACGATTCGACGATTTGTTCCGGTTTTTACTATTTTTCTTCTACGTGGAATACGACTTGATGCAGCTGTCTCGTCCACTGAGCTTCCCACTTGTGGAGATTCAAATCCAGATGAATCGCTCGCCAGCTCATTCGGCTTTTAGTAGATCGAAGAAAAGGAAAAAGAAATGAACAAAAGTCATGAATGGCAAAATGTAAGAGAATGTGTATATATGTATGTGTGTGTGAGAGAAAGAGAGAGAGAGAGAGAGACGGAACACAAAACGGCTATAAAAATTTCACGACGATATAAATAGACGATCCATTTTTCCTGAGCCATCGTCGTTTCAAACTTTTTGCATTAGGAGAAATGAAAATTTGTTTTTCTGTTTTATAAATAAATCGCCAACGATCCAATAACTGGCACGTGTAGAATTAAAGGAAGCAATACAGATCGATTTAATGAAAAATCATTTTAATCGATTTTCTGCATTAACGATAGTTTAATAATTAATTCACACAAATTTTTGCATTTATTATAAACGGATATTTTCTCACGATTATTTCGAAATTAAAGAAAAATGTATGAATTCGAATCTTCTTTTGCCAATAATTATTTATCTATGGATATTTTCCTCGTTAAACGATTTTAAATCTAACCAAATTTATTCCTGCTTTGAAAATATCCAAAATTTGAATTGAAATTTATATACCCAACTTCTCAATATCAAACTTTTTTGTATTACTAGAAACGAAAGTTTGTTTTTCTGTTTTATAAAAAAATCGCCAACGACCCAATGACTGGCACATGCAGAATTAAAGGAAGTAATACAAATCGATTTAATGAAAAACTATTCAAATCGATTTTCTGCAATAATGACAATTTAATAACTATTTTACAACAATTTTTACGTTTATCATAAACGGATATTTTCTCACCAATATTTCGTAATTAAAGAAAAATGTATGAATTCGAATCTTCTTTTATCAATAATTATTTATCTATGGATATTTTCCTCGTTAAATGATTTTGAATCTAACCAAATTCATTCCTGCTATGAAAATATCCAAAATATGAATTAAAATTTTTATACCGAAAAAGATGGTTAAAACTTTTGATAAAATTTGATCGTATGAATAATACAGCTTCGCATAATATATTTTTGGCTAAGTTCATTTTCGTGCTGGCAATCTCAGATCAATTTTTTCGTCGACGAACGAATAAAACACGCAAAAACATAAAAGACACGACGTTGAGTAACGAGAGTGATGTTATATTGTTTTAATATAGCGTTATATTACTCTCGCTGGTACCGTGCAGTATCTTGTTGAATAAATAGCACAATTTACAATCCGTATCGACCGCCACTACGCTGGTGGGTGCACGAAATGTCGTGTCCTCCTTACTAAGTCCGTCGATTATTTTTTGGCCTGAGAACTTTTTAAGGAAACTTGGTACACGATAGGCACAATGAACAACCAATTTTCGCCTCTTTCCGACAGTTTTGCTAAGTACGACACGGTAAGTGGGAACAAAACTGGGATGTGTCAATGACATTAAAAGAAAAACCACGATTCACTTTTAATTTAACAAAAAAAAAACAATATTTTTTCAAGCAATGTCTTTCTGACGTTTTAAAAATATTAAACATCTATTTACATTACCAAATAAAAGAAACAGTTTATAAATCCCCTGAACACAAAAATCGAATAAACAAAGACATAAAAAATTTCAATTTTATAACAATTTTTAGGTGAAATATATTTTTTTAGAATTCCATTTAGGTGAAATATATTTTTTTAGAATTCCATTCTAAACACGCTCTTTTTTTTTGCTAACCCTTGTAGGAAAACCTTGAAAAACTGGAAGACAATATTTTTTCAAGCAATGTCTTTCTGACGTTTCAAAAATATTAGACACCTATTTCTTACATTACCAAATAAAAGAAACAATTTATAAATCCCCTGAACACAAAAATCGAATAAACAAAGACATAAAAAATTTCAATTTTATAACAATTTTTAGGTGAAATATATTTTTTTAGAATTCCAATATATTTTTTTAGAATTCCATTCTTTTTTTGCTAACCCTTGTAGGAAAACCTTGAAAAACTGGAAGACAAAAATGTAAACAAATCCAAATTTCTGCCCAACTCACTCCTCGATAATTCTACTATATTACATTTGCCAGGAAAATCATTCGCATGTTCGTTCCAAATAATATGTGATAAAGATAATTGCGTATAAGATAATCCCTTCTCTCGGTCTTCCCCGTGTTATTAATAAGTCACACAGTGCAAATTCGTACTCAAAACCACGAATATTAATCCACCAAATGTACATACCTTTGTCATATTAATATATACATAGAGGTATACTATATTAAATACATTATCTATATATATCACATGTGGGCACCATTCGAATAAGAAACCAATCAAAATAATTCTACAAACATATAAATACTCGAATCGATATTATAACTTTTATTTTTCCTTAAATACATAAGGAATATTTAAATAGATAAAAACAATTATTAATTTTACAAATATTTAATTGATAACAAAAATTCTGTTTCAACGTTTTTTATTCGAATGACAGTCTGTCGTACAGGAAGTTCGGAAAGGAACTTGAGTATGGAGAGAAATTGTGATTTTTGGTTTTTGCATTATTGATGTGTTTCCTACAATTATTTATATACATACATAAATATATATATATATATATATATACTCTCCGAACACTCTGTACGCACAACTCGAGGCAATTTAAACATTTTCCTTTCTAAAAAAACGCACAAATATCGTATTTTCATCTTTTCTCACGAAAAAGAAAAAAAGAAATTTCGGCCAAGTGCCTTTTTCGACTTAATAGTAACTCGGTGTTTCTTGCTTGCAGCACCAGAGCGCCGCCCAGGCATTGGTGAGTTGCATGACTCTCTCTGACACTTTTCATTTTTTTCATTACTACGTCTTTTTTTTTCTTTCCTTCTATTTCTCAGATAGTTTGTATCTTGCTCCTATCTGATATTTTCCTGTAAATCCCCGTTTCGAAGTTTGTGTAATTTCTCGTGTGTATGATTTACTGCACATTGACAAAAAGAAACAACATTTTTAGACACGACATCATAGAACACTCTCGGCTGTTGTAGGGATAATTTATTAATTTATAATATTTATCTTTTTTTTTTAATCGTATGAATGCATTAATGCAATAGATTCTTTGTTGCATCTTACAGATGTAATTTGTTATTACGACGAATATCGTTCAGGAATTCATCCCTCAGGTCAATCATGGAAATTATTATTTTGTTGTTTAAAATTATGTTCATTATAAAGAAACCCATCTCCCGCTACATGCAGATTAGTGAAAGTAAAAGTGTTAAAAAATGTGAAATTAGATTAGATTTAGTTTAATTAATTAGTTGAACGTATCTAATTAATTGAGTTTTCTATAAAGAGTTCTTCACGAAGGTTTCATGTCTGTATAAAAGATAATGAAAATAAATTGAATATTTTTATTATATTGAAGAATATAATTTAAATATTGATAACATTTTATTATATAGGATATTAAACAAATAAGATTTTATCAAAATTATTTGATGCGTTTTTTTTTTCGGAATTTCTACGATAAAAATCATAACTCTTGCTGCACACAGAGTAGTTGAAGTAAAGGTCGACAGAATTTTTAATTAGATTAGACTTAGCATAATTAATAATCAAACTTATCTGAATTATTGTCTAATCGATTATTTAATCGTTTCGTATAAAAATTTATTCACAATAGTTTGTGTCTATATTGTTATTAATTAATAAAAATCAATTTCTTATTTTATTTATATATTAAAACATAACTTTATATTTACAACAAATTATAATTGATATCATATTTATCGTAAACAATTTGAAAAAATTAATATCGAATACTTTGCATTAATTTTGATTTCTTTAAAATATTAATATACAATAAAAAGAAATCCAATCTGCAATCTGTTCACTTTCGAGACACAAATGATAAATATTGTTAATTTCATATTCAATTAAATAAAATCAAAATCATTCACGATATGTATTTAGGATAAATTCCAAATTTATTTTTCGCGTACGTAGAAGACTCTTGAAACGCTCGATATGAAATCGTAATCGCAGGCTGAAGTAAATAGTGAATCCGGACGAGGTCACGCACAATCACGTATGATTAAAAGCTATCAGAGCACGCGTGACAGCTATACATCATCAAATATAGTCCATCGTATTTCATCGACTTTTTAATATTCATTTTTCAACATATTTTTTAAGCCAGATGCTACGTCGACAGATTTATACGATCCTTCATCCGCTTGCTGCAAAATAATTTAAAAAAACAACTAATTAATTAAAATTCCATATAATTAACAGGCGGGTGGAAAGAGTTAATAACAACAATACCAACAACAATAACAGCAAAATCAGCAGCGACAACAAGAACAAAAATAATAATATACAATAATAACAGAATAAAACAAAAACAATAATAATAATAATAATAATAATAATAATAATAATAATAATAACAATAATAATAATAATAATAAACAAAATCAATAATAATAATAATAATATTTCCACATGTTTTTCATTTTACGTCAGAGGAAGAAGTGACGTTTGACGGCCAGAAATTTCGTCAACCCTGAGAAAAATTGACGGCACGTGGAAGGATACGGGCAATGGAGATAAGAGAGAGGGGGTGGTGGTGAATGGCAAAAAAAAGAAGAGAAGAAGCAAAAGAAAAGAAATTTTCATCCACGACAGAGCCATGGCGATAGTATATGTATATTATACTCTCAGCCCATTTTATCTATCTCTATCGCTATCTCTCTTCCGGCAGCCTTGATACACTAACCCAGTGCGGATGAAAAAGATGCTGGCCGTGCATACCGACAATCGCGTCTCTCGTTTCATTGTTCACACGCGATGCCGCTAAAGAGCCCTCCGATGAATTTCACAGGCGTCTCCACTTTTATACTTGCGCTATCTCATATGCACGCTCCTATCCCATCCTCGCTCTGGGCTCCTCGCTGACTTGGACTTTTGTCGTATGTATATGTATACCTCATAGATATGCATATTTATATATATATATATATATATATATATATATATATATTAATACACAGGTTATATATATATATATATATATATTACCTTTGTATATTTAATACATACGTAACGAGAGCCTATCGCTATAAACGTAGACTCGCATGTTAACGTTTTTGAAATATTGCCAATAACGAGCTGAACGACCACGAAGCCTTGGCCGATAGAATAACGTCTCATTGACGCTAGAAAATGTTATATAGCTTGGATATATAATCGATCGAACTATGTGAAAAGTAAAGTCGTGAGAGTGTGATGAACGTCGCGTGTTTTATAACAATGAACATAGATAAAAGAGTGATTTTTCACGCTTACGTACATACGATTATGTTGTTTCTATTTTTGAGGGGTTGAAAATGAGAAGAAATTGAGAATCGGTAAAAATCCCAGTCTCATAAATAGGAATAAACAATTATCAATGGTGGGTAATGACCAATGATTTGATTGAATTAAATAATTACTTTATTATTCGAATGATTAATCGAGTTAATTAATTATGAACGATGGTTGAATTTAAATATATAAATTTGTTCTTATTTGAATCAAAGGTCGGATTCAAGATTGTCGATAAAACGGTATGTGAAAAGTAGTCACGAGAGTGGGATGAAGGTTGCGTGTTTTATAACAATGAAAATAGATAGAAGAGTGATTTTTCACGCTTACGTACATACGATTACGTTGTTTGTATTTTTGAGGGGTTGAAAATGAGAAGAGATTGGGAATCGGGAAATAAACAATTCAAAATGGTGGCTAATGAGCAATAATTTGATTGAATTAAATAATTACTTTATTATCCGAATGATTAAGCGAGTTAATTAATTATGGACAATGGTTGAATTTAAATATATAAATTTGTTCTTAGTTGAATCAAAGGTCGAATTTAAGATTGCGGAAAAAATGATACGTGAAAAGTAGAGTCACGAGAGTGGGATTAATGTCGTGTGTTTTATAACAATGAAAATAGATAGAATAGTGATTTTTTACGCTTACGTACATACGTTTATGTTATTTGTATTTTTAAGGGCTTGAAAATGAGAAGAGATTGGGAATCGGGAAATAAACAATTATAAATGGTGGCTAATGAGCAATGATTTGATTGAATTAAATAATTAATTTATTATCCGAATGATTAATCGAGTTAATTAATTATAGACGATGGTTCAATTTAAATATATAAATTTGTTCTTAGTTGAATCAAAGGTCGAATTTGATAATGCGGAAAAAAGCGGTAAGTGGTGCAAGGATAAAAGGGTGGAGGATGAGATTGCCTCGGGAGTTTTTTGCTAGAGTCGAAAAGCCGAGGTGCTATAGGGATGGAAGGTACACGCCCCTTTGTCACAGGGTATGACTGAAATTAAGGGTTCTTGCTACTCTCGTGTCTGCGCCGAAGCAACGGTTTTCATTTAACGAATTGCTCGTCTGGTGATTCTAGCCTAGTGAATTCGTAGAATCAACGAAAGTTCTCTTCGTTACATGGTTCGCCGGAGTCGAGATATTTACAAGCTTTTGAAGTATGAGGAATTTTAGTAAATTATTCCAATGCTATTTTTTTTATTCGATCGCTCATTCGCAATTACCCAGAAACGTTATTTTCCTCCATAATTTTTTTTTTACACCATTCACCAACAATTATTTCGCTCTGTTCGCAAAAATCGCAAAATTTATTTTTTTAATAAATGGGGCGCCTACCCTTGATAAAATTATACGTTTTATCACGAAATGATAAGCCTTATGACGAATGGATCGTTTGAAATTTTAATTTGAGAATAAACGATAAACATAACATTTTATCAATGTTGGTCCTTTTGCACAATTTATTTTTTCTAATGGCGTTTACCCTTGATCAAATTATACGTTTTATCACGAAATGATAAACCGAATGACGAATGGATCGTTTGAAATTATAATGAGAGAATAAACGTAAATGAAGACATTGATAACTAACTTAAGGGGAAGAAAAACATCGTTAGACTCAAGTGATCGTATTAGGTAAAAGCGTTAGATTGCAAAAGTTGTCGGAATGCGAGCGCATAATCCGCTTACCTTTTCGCGCACTGTTTGTTCGGTCGTGTTACTTCTTCGAGCGGATAAACGCTCATACGGGAAACGACTTGAGAATTCGTGCGCGTAAATCGATTCAAGTCAATCTGCGTTCCCATTCGATTTATCTCAATTTTTGTTGTATTGCAAATATCTTTATTAACATTGTGATGGAAGAATTTAATAAACCAATACAAAATTAAGAAATCTTGATAGAATTAAAAATCGACGTCAATATACTCGAGTCTACTAAAGATTAATGCGAAAAGTCGGGAATTAATTAATTCCAATTTTGATAATCAATAATTTGATCGATGATTTATATTTATATCAATTTCTTCACAATCCTAATTATTCCAACTCATTATTTCTTTCCATCCCTAGAGCATGTCAAAGAAAAATCAAGCTTTTTTCATTATTTCAATCGGCAGATCGAGAAAACGTGTACAAACGGACAATTTGCAACCCTTGCCTGGAACGAGCGTCGAGGGGTCTCTTATGACACCCTCGTACATAATAATATCGGCTGTGGCAAAACGGTTGTCGCACATGCCGAGGGATTTGGAACTTAATATATGGGAGGAGCTCGAGCAAAGCCAGAGCCAGAAGCGGAAGAATAAGTGCTGCGATATACGTACCACATATCAACGTACCACGAACAACCCCTTGCGAGAGCCTTGTGGCCAGGTCGCACCGCCTACGTCCGCAATACCGCGGGACACTCGACCTAGAATTATATATATATATCCTCCAACCCGCTGCACAATCCGCCACGATCTATACACACGAGCCAGACTGGTTTCTGCATCCTCTCGCAACGTTAAACGTGAACCAAACTGTATGATAACTTTCGATATATATATGTATATAATATGGACCATGCCGAGTTGCGAAATTCTCAAGACGACGACGACGACGGCGACGACGACAAGCCGTTTGGAATATAAGTAGTATAAAATGTGAAATAGATGGCGTCAGCGAGAAAATTGAACGTAACCCAGACCTCTCAGGAAGTGGTGGCGTTAGCGTCAAGAGACGAGTGCAAGGAGTTGGATGAAAAAATAAATAAAAAAAGAAACGGGGCAAAAAGAATGAAATAAATGGAAGAAGGGGAGAAAGCAGAAGACCGATAGTACGGATATTGCAAGGATGCTATCGCAACGACACTTTTGTCGGGACAAATACCTGTGGGTAGCGACCGCGAGAGTTGAAGAAGGAGCATTATGTGATGGTGGAATGTAATATGTATAAAAAAGAAAAATATCGATGCGAGCGATACATTTTTATTACACAATGTCTGTCGGTGCCTGGGGGATATAGGCCATCGAGGTATCAAACCGCTGAGATGTTCCATTGCCACGTGAGAGATAGACACCTATACCTAGGAATAGTTCGAGAGGATTTTTGCAAGCCAGAAGACATCGAGCTTCTGGCACGAAAAAAAAACTTGCAAGGTCGCTTTTTGAAGAGAGAAGCATCGGTACGTCAAACACCCGACAATCCTGGATGGAAGTTTACCGCGGGCTTTTTGTGTGGGCGGCTGCATTCTCCCTAAGGGCTTGAACCTTCGTAGATACAACCACGATTGATCCCTCGTCCGATAGCAGACTTTCGAGAGAGTGCGGTGTCGGTTGAAGACACGGAGCTACAATCTAACGATCTTGGGTTTATACTGTGCACTCGGCCTCGCTAGGCGCTTGCCGCGCGTCAATTTCCCATTGGAGCGTTGGCGTCGCCTCGACCAATCACCGCGCGCGGCCTAGCTGGGGAGAGTGGGGCCGCGACTCCCGAGTGGCCGACACCAGAGGGTAGCTACTGTACTCCTGTATTATCGACATTCGTTGCTCGTTCGGTGGTCAGATCGTCAGGAAAAACGGGTATTTCGAGGTTTTAGATAGAAATTTCACACTTCTACTGAAAAAGACTGCTTGTTCCTTTCAATCTTAGAGAATGAATGTTTAAACAATGTTACATTGCGAATTGTGAGCAGAATTCATTGAGCTTACATCAAACGCTGCCAAGTTTAGATCGTAATTTGTTGAATTTTGTGTAAGTCCTTTCATAAAATTTGAACTTAATTTGCATTTTGTTGTTGATAAGTTCAACTTCGATTACCAATCAAGTTTTGCAGATGGTTTTAAGAGGGATAAACAATTTTTATCATTTTTTCGGGACTGTTCAAAGTGCCTAAATTCTGAATAGAATCAAAATTTCTTTTTGTGAAAAACTACTTCACCTCGCACTTGATAGTACAAAGAAAGCTTCTCGCGATCTGACCCAGGTGACGAGAAGACGGCCGGAAGAACTCTGGGTGTCATCCAACGACCAGATGACCGACTTTCTTTCACTCGTTCCCATTCGCACCGTCGTTGCATACAATTAGCACTTCATCTCCTCGTTAAAAGTCCGACACCTATAGCTCGGTAACATCGGTGTGAAGTTTCACCCTATTGTCTCTCCTCGACTAAACTACCACCTTGGACACGACCAAATGAGTGTGTATATATGATTACATCGGACCTGGAAGTCGAAAGAACGAGTTTAACGAGACACGGAAGTGGATAACCGCGGAAAAGGAAGAAGATGTCAACGACGTGTTGAGAGTAGAGACATTCGATGGAAACAGAAGAATATCATATAGCTAAACGTATCGTCCTATTGCTACAGATAAATTAATATAATTACTGTAATTAGCAAAGAATACGAGATCAAATAATAAAATTAAATTAATTTCGTTAAAATAATGATTATTAAATATAAAATTTCATTGAAATTATGTGAATAATATATTCAATAAATAATGGACGATAAGATAGGGAGAATCGCTAATAAAAAGATGTATAATAATAATAATAATAATAATAATAATAATAATAATAATAATAATAATAATAA
>JAPYZT010005932.1:0-13022 GCA_030522965.1 Tryphoninae sp. A BG-2022a
TATATATATATATATATATATATGTGTATATATATATTTTGTATGTTTATACTTAATTTTTGTTGTTATTTGTGATTCATCGGTAATTCTGTCATAATAAAAAACTTGTGGTTTATGGTGTGTGTATGTGTGTGTGTGTGTGTGTGTGTGTGTGTGTATGTGTGTGTGTATGTGTATGGTTAACCAAACGCGGTGAGGTCCTGCGAAACTGTGAAATCGGGCGAGTAGTTTTTTTTCTGCTTAAAAATCGTTGTTTTTTTTTATTTGTTTTATTATTACGTTTTTTTTTTTTTTTTTTTTTTTTTTTTTTTTTTTTTTTTTTTTTTTTTTTTTTTTTTTTTTTTTTTTTTTTTTTTTTTTTTTTTTTTTTTTTTGGGTTGGAGTTTTATCTACGTATATCGATATTTTACGAGTACACAAGAGAAATAGATTAGCATTACAAAAAATGTAAAAAGTAGTCAAAACAAAATTGGACAATCGTGAAACATTGAAAACGTAATTAATAGAGATGACAATGCATTCGTCTATCGGTATTCACTTGTACGGAGTGTATATCGTAATAGTTTCTCTATTCGAAAGTAAGAAAACAAAAACAACTTTCGGATAAGAAAAAAAACGAAAGAAAAATCTAAAAAAAACTTGAGTTCTTTGGCAGTTTGAGTATGTTATTTGTTATATCGAGGCTTGGAGATCGAGATCATAAAGTGGCAGTGTTGTGGATTCTCGTGACAGTGGCGTTGAAAAAAACATTGGGCGAGACAGTCGTTTGACATAAATCTTTTTTTAAAAAACCTTTAAAAAAAAAAAAACGTTCGCTGGATTTCACGATTCGACAGCACGATAACGCGTGTTTTATTATATTATTTATCAGCGAAAAATCGACAAATTTTTCGTCTCGCAGTTTTGTAGATTTGTTAATATCTGTTTCTTTTTTTTGTTGTTGTTTTACTTTATAACGAATGTGATGCTGACAATTAAATGTTTCGCTTTTTCCTAGCTAGTGCGCTAGTGTTTTTTTTTTTGTTTTTCTTCGTGTTTTTACATTCCTTCTTCTCGCAATTCGTAAGTTCATTATTGTACTCCTATCTCTCGCTCTCTATAGTATTTGCAATCGTGCGAGCGACTTAATCAAACACGATAATACGTTTGAAAATCGATAAAACGATAAATTTTTTAATTTTGACAATCCAATTTTGGTTACAAGCACCAATGTTTACTTCGCGATGAAAACATCATATATTTATGTACAATTAAACATTTAAGTTGGAGTTGGTTCGCTGGAATTGAGGGAACGAAGGAAAACCAAAAACTAAAATGTTCCTTTTTTTTTTGTTTTTCGAAAAATTTTGTTTTCACCATTTTGTTTCTTTTGGCAAGTCGCTCGCCGAATTGATGGTGTTGGGGCTGGGGTGAGGGAGGTCGGGCGAAATATTCTTCGACTATGATACTTGCTTATAAGTGAGCTTTGTCGTAATCACAATTGGATTTGAATATACATATACATACATATATGTATATAATGAAAAAATAACCGTCGTTTTCTGGCTCATATCGGACACAAACAACAACAACAATCGACAGCAGGCAACAACAACGGAAGGGAAAAACCACATTTACGTACGAAATTTCGTATTTTTTTTTCTTTTAAATTAAATTTTTCTTTTTTCTCTTTCTCTCCCGCTCTCTCTCACTCTCTCTCTCTCTCTCTCTCTCTCTCTCTCTCTCTCTCTCTCTCTCTCTCTCTCTCTCTCTCTCTCTCTCTCTTTCGTATCCTCTCCAATATATATATATATATATATATATATGTATATAGATATATTTATATCGTTACGATACAAAAATACAATTTTCTCAATTGTCACGAGGATGATACGATTATTTTTATCATTCATTCGTCGTTTTCACTATTTTCGAAATTTCCAGATTTTCATCTTTGTTTTTTTGTTTTTTTTATTCACTTTACTACACAGATTTTTTTTCATCTCGCGATATTTTTAGTTCAGAGCATTTTCCCTTTTTTTTCCTTTCTTAATGCCCAGACAGGAAGAATAATCTTCGTCGGTGCTACGAGCACTAACAATTCGAGGAACAAAGAATCGTTAAAAATTATCCTTTCGTTTTTACTTTGAAACGATCTTTTCTTTTTTTTCTCTATTCGCGTCGTTGATCGTTATTCTTTTGGAAAAAAGGCCGAAATAAATGGTGTTATTCTTAGCACAGGCAGACATTGACGAGTTTCTTTTTTTTTTTTGTTAATGTCACGTATTTGTAAAGTGTATTAAAATACAGCTCTTATACTCTTTTTCTTTTTTTTATACGCGTTTGTATTTGTTTTTTTTTTTGTTAATTCGTCCAAACGGTCCCCTCCCCCTCCCCCTCGCTTGTAATATTATAATCATTATCGTTATTATTACTTTTTGTCGTCGTCAAATCTTCTAAAAATATGTTGGATGTATGCTTTTTCTCCTCTCATCTGCATCTTCGCATTTTCGTTACAATTTGTTTGTTTGTTTGTTTTCATAACGTTTTTTTTTCTCCCTTTCGACTTCGCAACTCCTCTCTTACTCAAATTATCGTATTATTCGTGTTCTTAATTCGTTTAAACTTACGTCACGGTGACTATGTATTTAACAATAATCAGAATAATAATAATAATAATAATAATAATACGATACATGATTTTTATGCGTTTCAGTGCCAATGCAAGTCAAACGAAATGTGATGTATTTTTTGTTTAAAATATTTTTGTCAAGAGGAACAAAAATGCTTCGAAAAATGACATTTTCGATTTATTCAAGATTAAGTTACCATCGATACTAATTTGTTCAAATCGACTTAAACGCTTTTTAAAATAGAAATTAAAAATAGTGAAAAATGAAAACTGCAATTCCGTTTGTCTACATTTTTTTGTTCAGTACAAAAAGTAAAATTGGGCAGTTTCGATATTCTACACCGACAGCAAGGATTGTCATCGTGTAAATATTTTCATTATTTCACGATGAAAGATCGTTTCCATCGTTCATTCGATTATTACGAATTTGTTTCTGTGTTCATCGACTTTTTCATCCTTTACGAAAAAAAAAAGAAAAAAAAAAAGAAAAAAAAGAAACAACAACAACAACAAAACAATCATCATACGAGGATTTCAAAGCCTAACGTACGTTATATGGCAATTATTAATTCGTACTAGATTAAATCGCTTAAAAATATTGAATCCCTCATTCGAGTTAATATAATCGATGTGGATTTTTACGTTTTTAGTTTTTCCTTCTTCTTTTATCCCATCCCCTTGGCGCGCCTCCAAGCGTGCGAGAACTTTATTTTTCCCATCGGAGGTCGAGCGATTCGTAGTTTGTACCTGGATTTTCACGTCCTAGGGAATTTCCATCGTCGTTTTTTTACTCTCGCTGAAGATTTTCATATTTCGACGTCGTGACATTTGACCGAAACGTCGCGGACAAATTTAGTCGCAAATTTTCCGTTCGTTGAACGATCGCGACGTACGAATCGATTTTTCTTCTTCTCATTCTCGAGGTAACGACGAAAATATCGTTTCGATCGTTATCGTCGTCGCGGCCAATACGACCTTCGTTTCATCCAGGTACGCAATATTTGAGCGGGAAATCAATCTCACCGCGTCAACTTCTGTTTATCGTTTTGTCTTTCTCACCTACCTAAAAATTTCTCGTAAACCTTTCATAGGTAGTCGTTATCTACTGTCTGACCATCCCGCGACTTGAGCGTCGTCATTTCCTCGGCCGAGCCTTCTTCGCCCGTTTGCTCGTCGACGAAGTTTATAGTACCAGCTTTGTACCAAACTACGAGATCAACTATGAAAGCGAGAACGAGAATTCCACCGGTCGTACCTGAATAATAAACGGTGTGGATTATTAAAAAATTTGTTCTCGTTCTTCTCGAGCGAAAATAAATTAAGTTTCTGCAAATTTACCATGGAAGAACATCCTGAAAATATTCGAGTCATAGAGCCAACACGCACCGCGCTCTCCACAAGCGTATTCCCAAACGAGACACGCGGAATCTACCACAGCACCATAAATTATGGGACATGGAACGTTGCCTGCAAACAATACAAAAAAATATGAATTAATCGAATATTTTTGCTTTTTTTCGAGTGGATTTGTCGTTTTGTTTTTTAACTTACCGAACAAGCCAATCGCGAATTGTATGAGACCAAGGGCCATTGCCTTGTCGCGCGGATCGACGCAACGAAGTATCAGCAACATCGAACCAACCTCGCTCGTCGAGTGAATAAAAACGAAAACGGAGAAGAGAATCATGTAGACCCAAAAATTGCTGCACTCGAGACCACAGTAGCCAATCGTCGCGGTACTCAGTATTTCCGGTAGCGTCTCGTTTTGTCCGATGCATTGACAGTCGTAATACTGGAAAATTAAATTGAAAAAAATTCAAATTTTTTACTATTTGCAAAAATACATTTTTTCGTTGATTGTAAAATTAAACTAAATTAATGATTATTATTATTGGTATTAATATTAATCAATTAATCGATTCTTTGTAACAATAAATAAGGATAATTTTTTATCGACGGTTTTAACTTCTTTTTTGTTCATGTAAATATAATCATTATTAATTGTTATCTCTTTATTATACGTATCAAAGTGAACTCACCGTTGAAACTTTGTTATCGACTACTGTATAACTCGAACAACCCGCGTGACATGCCGAAAAATATGTTTTTTTGTCAGCGCCGCAAATCGGATTAAACTTGTTGGGATCGCAGCCGCAAGTCGCCTCGCACGTTGGTTCGAATCCGGTTATCCTGAGAGAGAAAGAGACGAGAACAAAACGTTTAAATCGAAATTCAAATTTTCACACGTCGATGGAGAAAGTTAATTAAATTACAATTTGTTTTTAATTTACATTTTTTTTGTCGGTTCGAACAATCTTAAGAAAAATGTAAATATTTTTGATAAATTGTATTTAAACATTTTAATTTTCTTCAATACCCGTTAGGTTTCGTTGAAAGTCCGGCAAAATCGTCCATCGGACAACCGATGAACATCAGAACGCCCATACCAACTGCGTAAGCGACAGCTGTAAAAGCAATCCAAGCAGCGACGAATCTCGCGTTTGGTTTCCATCGCAGAATAAAAACTCCGCTGATTATGATACCTAGGCCCATTACCAAAATTCCACCGACGCCTACAAAGGAAAATTCAAATGAAATTATTTTCCATTGTTTGACATAAAAATTATTCACAATGAAAAAGAAATAAACAAATTAAAAGAATTGTGTAAAATGTTTTATATATATATTTTTTCAATGTTTAATTAAGATGTATAATTGATAAGAATTATTATACCTGATATCATGTTGGCGTGATGAGCTGGCAGTCGAAATTGCGTCTCTAGATATTTCGGCAAAAATGTATATAGACCGGCGATTGGAAGAATGTGTAAAACGCTGCTTGCCGTACGAAACATCAGAATATCGTTCTTCAGCAATCGTTTGACGGCCGTTGGAAAATCTATGGATATTGATAATAACAAAAAAAAAAAAGAAATTATAAATTTTTGTCATGGCAATATAAATTGTAAGGAGAATATTGTAAGATTAATTCTGAATGCGAGTTTGAAGTTAAAGATGGAAGTTTCGCATTGGAACGTTAATTCAAAACGCAAGTGACAAGTCGTCAACTTTGTGTTTGACCTTGGAAGATCGATTTTGAGTTACAAATTTCAAATTTACATTTGCTGCTCATATTCCATTTCTATGTACGCTACGAGTTCCAATTCCTGGTTGACTTTCGATTACAAGCTCAAGGTGACTTTCGATATCCAATTTGACCTTCGATATTAAATTTCGACCTTCGGTAGAGAATTCCGCCATCGATTTCCAATTCGATCTTCTATCCCAAATGTGACCTTCGATCCCACTGGTTGACCTTCAATCTCCCACTGTGACCTTCAATTCTAAATTCGACCTTCGATCTTAAATCAAACCTTCGCTCCCAAATTTGACCTTCGCTCTTAAATTTAACCTTCACTCTTAAATTTGACCTTCGGTCTTAAATTTTCATCTTCCATCCAAAATTCGACCTTCGATTATAAATTCCACCATAATCCAAAAATTCGACCTTCGATCCCAAACATAGCCCTCCCAAGTCTAGCTTCGACTCTACATGCACTTTTTCTTCCAATCCCTCTTACCATCGCAAGCTAAGAAATAAGTCTCGTCTGGCTAATATCTTCCAAGTACCTACTCGAACAAGCTCCTATCTCAATTTTCCACGATGTTACCCGGTAGCGAAACGCCATTCTCCACAGCGATGGAAAGTGAGGAAGCTTCTCTCGTTTGTGTTGAGATAAAAGGGATACCTAACCTTAAAAGTCGCGTAGGTTCATGGTAAGGCACGTACAACAACGTAAATGTGCACACAAACCTCCAAGAGAAAACGACTCGACCACTATGCTACGCATCATATATATATACATATGCTACGATCACTATGCTATGCATATACGGACCTTATGTATATATATATATATATATATAATGCTATCTGCTATTATATATATTATATATATATATATGCTATATAATACTATATGCCTTTATATATATGTATATATATGCTATATAATGCTATATGCTATTATATATATATATATATATATATATATATATAATTTCATATTCTGGTATATATATATAAATACGGTATGGCCACTATGATACGCATATACATAACATATTATATATATATATATATATATATATGTTATGTATATGCGTAGCATAGTGGCGTATATATATGTATATAAGATGGATATAATGGTAGGAAAGAAGTCTGTCGATTCTTTGACGGGGTTGCCAGATCGAGCGATTTTCCATAAGGTACATTACATTAGAGCGAAAGAATTCTATCGTACGGTATGTGCGTGCCTAGTTTTCTCGGCACGTGTATGGCGCGAATGGCAAGGGGAGGGAGACAACATCGCGGCAACCCCGCATAGACTTTTGTGCCCATAGACCACGCTATAGTCCAGAGAAAGAGAGAGAGAGAGAGAGACGCGAGGTCGTGGCGAGGCTCTACGAATAGATCTTGGCCGATGCGCGAGTCATATGCGCGTCACGGATCACCGTAAAAATTAAGAGGTCCGTATTAGGGATGGTTTTTAAAAAGTGAAGCCCCGCGATAATGTCGATCATGAAAATACGCAGAATTGTTCAGAAAACGAGAATTAAATAAAAAAAAATAATTCGATTGTAACAAATCTTCTTTTTTTTTTTTAAATTAAATGAGAAATAACGAGCGACTATTTGTTAATTAAATTGTTTAAATCGCTACAAATTTGATCTCGTTGGAAACAAATTGGATTCGAAGCAAATTTTCGAGTCAATTGAAAATAATCCAATTTTTTTTTTTTTTTTTTTCTTTTCTTTATCTCATTTACAATACCGTTTTTTTGAACGCCAACGCAATCCTTGAATCAATAGTGCGTTAATGAAACAAAAAGGAGAGAAAAAAAGAAAGACAAGAAAAAGGAAAATAAAAAACGAAGGCCCATAATTCCCGTCGATATTTTTGAACGACGTCACGCCTGTTTGTGTATCACGTGCGCATACGCGCGTGCGCACACTTTTGTTTAACGACGTCACGGCGCGTTAAAAATCATGACAAGATATATCGGTGTGATACGTTGGCGGCAAAATGTGCGGGGAATGAGACAGCTGACAAATACGTACGAGGTAAAAAGAGAGCGAGAGAGAGAGAGAGAGAGAGCGAAAGCGAGAGCGCGAGAGTGGAAAAGAGAGAAAGAGAGAGAGAGAGAGAGAGAGAGAGAGAGAGAGAGAAAGAGAGAGATAAAGATGGATGATAGGGCCTACCCCCACCACTCGACCGGTGAGCGTTCGCGCCGGTGCCGCGCATGAGCACACGTGTCCTCAACGATACGACCGTGAACTTGCCAGCGCACCGTCGTCCACCGCACAACACTCGGTCAGTCATTATTATTAAACGCACACGAGCTCACCCACCGAGAGTGAGATAGAGAGAGAGAGAGAGAGAGAGACGATCCTCTCGATGGGAGAGAAACATGTAAATACAAACACATGTACAGGAAGGCACCTTTTCATCCCTCCCCACCCACCTCCCCTCTCGCTTTCTCTCTCTCTCTATCTCACTCTCTCTCTTTCTCTCTCGGTCCAAGAAATCCGGGCTTCGCGCAGCCTCTCGTTTCTGCCGATATTGGACCATCTCTTTGGTTCAATGGCAGACGTCTCAGAGTCGAAAGAACCGAACGACGCTCCCCCGTCTCGCTTTTCCACGAAAAGCGACGACCTTTATTTCGAGATTCCACGGTTCTGGCAGGTCAAGAAACCCTTCTTCGAACTTGCAGGGTAGACCCATGTGGATGACGTCAAAGATTAATTAGATCGAGGGACGAATTCTAGGCTTGGAAATAACTTTAGAACGTATTCGCTCGTTTCTTCACGATATTTCTATCTTTTTTTTTTTTTGCGATTTTTTATTCGGGCATATTTGAGAATAGTAGTTAGAAGAAAATTTGGTAAAAGTGAAATTTTTCTATTGGCGATGTAATAATTAATTTTTTAATCACGAGTTTCGAAATTTTAGAAAAAGACAATTATTAAAATGAAAATTTGTCAAAACTGTGAGAATAAAAATGAAATACTGCGATATTAATTCATAATCGTAGAAAGTATTTCACGATATTTCCAAATTTTTATGACTAAAATTGCTTTATTATTTTCAAAAAAAACTTACAATTTCTAAGAATTAGAAATTTTTTCCAATTTCCTGATTAAAATCTGCTCCGAGACAACGAAGTCAATTTCCTGCACAACTTTTCGGTTCATCGATCAGCGATATGATACAGTAAAATACAATTGAGCATTATTTCCGTCGTCTCGCTTCATCCATCGATCATCCTAATCAACGTTCGATCAATCGCATTCGACGTATTTAATCAAGCCCAACTCCAATATCCTCTCTAACGAAGCCATTCAACAATTTCAGTTCTCTTTATTCCACGTCGAGATTGTTCCCTCGCACAAAATTCGCATTCTCGTTTGGCCTTAATATTTTCAATTGTTTTTTTTGTTTTCTTATTTTCAATTCTAATTTTCCTTGTTTTGTCTTTTTCTTGTTTCTAGTCAAACAAGGATCTCACCGACGACGACAGGTCTCGTTAAATCGAACATTCTCCTCTCCTTTCGAAACGAGACTCTCGGGATTCTCGGAACCGCCGAAAGTCTCGCGAGATATTCGCGTCCTTGAAATCGCGCTTCTCGCCCGGTCCTTGCACGATTCTTTCTCTCTCTCTCTCTCTTCTTCTCTTTTATTCTCTCTCTGTCAACTCGTCTCACCTCCGACTTCGATTCTACGTCGCAAAAATCTCTCTTTCTCCTCGCGCTCGATACGAACTCGAGAACGGGAGACATTTCGTACACGTGTTCGTGTATGTATATATATATTTTCTGCCTACCTAGCCCATGGATCACGACGACCCACGCACTGATTCGGGAACGTAAATCCATGAGCTTTCTCATCACCATAAACGGGGTAGTGGGACGTTGGAGGATCGAGGAGGAGGGGAGGAGGGGGAGGAGGAGGAGGAGGAGGAGGAGGAGGAGGAGGAGGAGGAGGAGGAGGAGGAGGAGGAGGAGGAGGAGGAGGAGGAGGAGGAGGAGGAGGAGAGGAGGGGTATTCGAGGACCGATCAAAAAATGAAAGAGAAATACAAAGAGAGAAAGAGAGTGTGAGATGCGAATGATGATTTCTTTTTTTTTCACCGGGTCTTACCTTTTAGACTAGGCTTTTTCGAGTCCTCGATTTTCGATGGCGATTGGCTCGTTGGAAGACGACTCGGGAATGCGAACATCGCGATACTCACGAGCATCAACATGACTGATATCAACACGAGACCTTGAATTTAATTAAAAGAATAACACTAATTATTTCTCGTATTTTCATCTTCGTACTCGTTCGAAAATTTGGATATTATTTTCTCGTTACGTTGTTAGATATTTATAATGATTATTGAGAAGATTAGTATTATTTTTTGTAATAGAAATTGGGAAATATCAATATTATTATTATTATTATTATTTCATTTACAATAAGCATAATAATCGAAAATTTGTATATTATTTTCTCGTTACGTTGTTCGATATTTATGCTAATTATTGATAACATTAATATTGGTTTTTATGATAGAGATTTGAAAATATAAATATTATTATGGTTTTTTTATTTCCAGTAATAATAATAATAATAACAATTATTATTATTATAACTTATTATTATAATATTATAATATTATTAATATTATATAATAATAATAAGTATTATTATTATTACTGGATTATGATAATAATAACAATAATAATAATAATGTATTACTTATTTCTATTAAAGAGGAGTTTACGATTAAATCGATTCGATACGAGTAGAGAAAACTCACCTAGCCACCATGCACCGACCCATCTTGGATCCGACGGTGTGATTTGGGGATCGGCAGATAAATCAGCGTACAACATTGTGCACACCGAGCCGAGAATAAAACCGAGCGCTGGCCCGAGTATCCTCACGCCTATCGTTATCGCTGTTGGATAAAGAACGTAACAAATTTATCATTCGACGAATGAATAAAGGAATAAAGATTGTAAATTTGATTTTTTTATTTGTTCAAAAGTAACGGATCTTGTGAGAAAAAAAAAAGAAGAAACTCACCGAAATACAAAGGGGATTCCCGACTGGCGACGTTGTCATCGATGTACGGTATACCGAGGGTGTAAACAGCGGTTTGGCCCATTCCCACGCCGAGCAACGAGACGAAAAATATTCCCAACACGGCGGTCGTTATCTTACTCTGAATCCTTTGCTCCTTGAGAAAATCACCCTCGCAATATTCGGCCGAGTCGGAACGATGAATCAGCGTGCTGCTCGTAACGTAAAAGAGAAATTGTTCGTTCATGCTTTGGTTTTAATTTATTATATTTTTTTTTTAATTAGTATAGTTTATTTCGTTTTATCAATGTTTCTAGTTTGAAAATTAAAAATTCAACAAAATTCCAGGCGATAACGATGCCTAACGGGAATGCGGGCTCCCGCATTGGTTTCACGACCTTGTAAACATAGAAACTACGATATTAGAAATAAATATGCTCGTATGTCGATGAGTTTCTAGAACAGGTGAAACGTACGAGCTTCTATACGCAATTGTTTTTTTTTTTAAACTAATAGTTAATTTTGATAAATTACAATTTACGGAAATATTCACTTTTTCAACGTTTTCACCGAGAAATTGAAATAAAACGGTATTGTAATCGGGATATTCGTATTGTGTGGGGAATTTCCGATTCTGTAACCATGCAACAAAGTCATTTTGGAAGAAAAAAGAATTTGACCCCCCCGGCCCCCCCCCCCCCCCCCCCCCCCCCCCCCCCCCCGCGCCCCCCCGCCCGTATTTATAATTTCGCCACTCACGGCAGGTGTCAATGTCAAGTATTGGCACCTGCCAATAGTTGACATTGGCAGGTC
The DNA here is from genome assembly GCA_030522965.1 of Tryphoninae sp. A BG-2022a. NCBI lineage: Eukaryota > Metazoa > Arthropoda > Insecta > Hymenoptera > Ichneumonidae > Tryphoninae sp. A BG-2022a. The sequence continues at coordinate 11,552 of JAPYZT010005932.1, forward strand.
AACTGGATTGGAAGGTTAAAATTTGATTTCATCCAAAGACGCTTTGTAGGGTGATTATGGAATCGGAAATTTGTTGCTGATGAAGATTATGACATTATTTTCACGGATATCTCAAAAATTGTAGGAGAAAAACGCAATAAACCGGAAATAACGATTTATCCACTTAAGATTGATGAAATGTGAAAAATCGGAAACGAAAGGACGATTTTCTTGTTGTATGGGAAATTTTCGATCGACATAGGGTCCTAGAGGTTGAGAAACGATTAAATTTCACCGGAATACAAATGTCCAATTTTGATGGGTGTCGAGAAACCTCGAAAAATCGACTTTTGGCGGTCCTGTATCTCCGTCCTCGTACATCCGACAGAAAATTGCACTAATAACTTTTTTAAGAACGCGCCGAGGACTCGACAACCAGCCAAGAATCACCCGGATAGCTCAATTTTTGTAGCCGTGGCGACATTTCGAAAATCGCGATTTTCAGGACCCACAGGAAGGGACCTGCAAAAAAACGCCTCGGGGACAGAGCCAAATTTTGTTTGGCTTCAAAATGCCTTTATTTTATGATATTCGTATTGCACGGGAAATTTCCGTTTCCGAAATGGGGCTACAAAGTCTTTTTGGCCGAAAACAAATTTTGACCCCTCCCCGCCCCCAAAACTCTCGGAAAAAGATTACGAATGCCGACCGGGGGTCAAAATTCTTTTCCGCCCAAAAAGACTTTATTATGAAGTTACGGAATCGAAAATTTATCGCTAATTAAGACTATGACGTTATTTTAGCCAATATCTCAAAAACTCTAGAAGAAAACCGCAAAAAAAACCCGAAATAACGATTTACCCCCTTAAGATCGAAAAAATCTGAAAAATCTGCAACGTAAGCATGATACCTAATTGAAAAAAGCATGATAAATATAACGAGTACTGTGTATTTCTGTCCCTATTTTTATCTTTAAAAATGAAAAAAATGATTTCGACTCACTCATTGAAACCTGCAGTACCATTTTCATGATGGTCCGGAAGCCGACAAAGATTCGCGGGAATCGGATTCGTGGAATTCGTTCCACCTGGTTCGCTACCGACCCCGCTAAACAGCATCTCATTTTGTCTTATGAGTTGTTCGCCAAATAGAAAATGAGGCATGGAACATGTGAAGGAACCAACGGCGAATAGTATCATGCCCCATGCAATCCACTTTGGACGATGACCTTGACCACCGTAATAGGTTAACAGAAGTGACGAACCGATCTGTCCTATCTCGGTCGCTGACATTATTATCCCCGTCGTTTTCGACTGTATCTGAAAGAGCTTCTCGATCGTCGTTATCACCGAGACGAAGTACGTGTAGTACATTCCTTGAAGAACCTGTTGATAAGATAAAAATTGCAATATTTCGTTGATAACGAGGTTATCTGCGATAATGAACCAATCCAGTATACAATTTTACAAAAATTTGTTTTCTTTTTGCATTA
>JAPYZT010005935.1:0-12404 GCA_030522965.1 Tryphoninae sp. A BG-2022a
ATTCGATTTTTGTGTCGAAACGCTTTTCGATTTTAAAAATAATTGAATCTTCGATAACGTCATTATGGCAAGGCAAACCCGCCTGATGTTTTCTAAAACACGATTATCCAAATTTCTGACACAAAAAATGCAAAATTTCTACTTTCAAGAACTAAAAATCTTTGAGAAAGTATCGATATCTATTTTTAAATATCTCGATATCATATCGTAGTTCGATTTTTGTATCGAAAAGTTTTCCGGTTTTAAAAATAATTGATTCTTCGATAAAGTCATTATGGCAAGGCAAACCCGCCTGATGTTTTCTAAAACACGATTTCCCAAATTTCTGACACGAAAAATGCAAAATTTCTACTTTCAAGAACTAAAAATCTTTGAGAAAGTATCGATATCCATCCTTAAATATGTCGATATCATATCGTAATTCGACTTTTGTATCGAAACGTTTTCCGGTTTTAAAAATAATTGACTCTTCAATAACGTCATTATGGCAAGGCAGACTCGCCTGATATTTTCTAAAACACGATTTTTGTGACACGAAAAATGCAAAATTTCTAATTTCAAGAACTAAAAATCTTTGAGACCGTATCGATATCCATCCTTAAATTCTCATATCGTAATTCGATTTTTGTATCGAACCGTCGAACATCCGCGTGCCGCAAACACAAAGTATTTCTCAGATGTAGAGGTCTAAAGTAAGAAGGTAGGTGGTAGGATCGAATACGAGTCGAGTGTAATATCGCACGAGGAATAATTCGGCTGTGGAGCGATTCTGGGCCATTGCTCGGTCGTAACGTCCGAGCGCAGTATCTCGAAACGATAGGGGTTGAGGAAAGGAAGGAGGGATACAGGTGTGAGTCGTAATAACATAGCAGATTTGCCCTTCGACCTTCCACGCTGCGAAAGCACCGAGAGAGATATGCCCCGACTTCACTGAGGCCGCGTCGGCACAATCGGTCCCGAGCATACGTATATACACCGCCAATCATCGTCCCTACGGCGGGTATCAATCGCCGCGGTAGAATCATTAACCCTTCCCCCCCTCCGTCCCGTCTTCGAGGAAATGGTCGGCATTAGGTTCAGGAGAATTGTGCAATGTGCATCGTACAGGAAGTGCAACGGTGGACGGAGAACTTGCACATACCGCGTGTAGTACACGATACACGTAATGCCAAGGGGTGGAGAAAAACGCATTAGGATAATTCATTGGATCGTAGATCGGAGCTTCGAAAACAAAAACGCTTCTTCCTTCTTCCAAAAATGTAATTTATTCCACAAATTGCCAAAAAGAAAAGAAAAAAAAAAAAAAAAAACGATACATAGCGGCGATTGTTTCGTACGAAACAACGCGTTTATCAAGACTATCTTGTACAGTTAGTAGAAAAAAGAAAACCCGTTACTCTAATGAACGAGGATTGTTGTTAATTCGATGAACGCGATATGGGTTGATGAAACGTGTGATTTTTGTTTTCTGTTTATGTGTGTGTCTGTTTTTTTAAAATTTTATTTTCTCATGAATCGATTACGCATTATTCCATCGAGGAATTCTCGCAGAATTCTTGTATTATCGTACTCGTGGACCATTTAATTAGTTGACATTGACAGAATACTTGAGCAAGTATCGATGTCTCAATCGAGTCACAGGAATTTTGCTTTTTAAATTTATTACTTCTCTATCTACATGAGCAAATTTGACGAAATTTCGTTATTTCTTTATGGCCCACGTCTTCTCTTGTCGTCTAAATAATTAAAAAATGAATGAATTTTTCTCAGATCCGACGATTACACGCATGACTTATGGCCGCAGGCCTAATAATGTTAAACATTTCTGACCCTGTTTCTGCTGCAGTTCGCTATCGGAACGCGATCGTTTCCTTCTTTATTTTTCTCGATTACATTCGTCCCTATCGATCGCACTAACGTTACGATTAAACGACACTCGTCGTATCCTTGTCGTTTTCGTGTCATCTCGCCGCAAACGCAAAAAATATATATATGTATATGTATACGTATATATTTTATTACTCACATGCAAAAAGCTAAGGACACGATGAGAAAATACATATTGGAGATATATAATGAAAAGCTAAATTCGCTCGGATCATATTCTCAACTATATATCGATACGTATATCGCACGATTATTATAATCGCAACTGCGCAGACGAAAAAATCATTAAATCTTTAACATACTGGCTCGTACGGTCATTGCATATGCGCCGATGAAAACGAATCACTATCTCTAAAGATATCATATTTCTTTTTTTTCTTTTTCTTTTTTCTTTTTCCTTATTTTTTTCCTTTCCTAGGACAGACATGTAACTATCGTCCTCACCCTATTTGTGATTTTTTTTGTTTATAGATGTAGAAAAAATTCGCATGCAATTAATGCGTGGTAATAATGCTTTTGGCGAGCAAGCTCGTTGATACAACCACGCTTCACACTATAAGAATATTCGTGATATATTTATGTTGGAAATATTTAGACAACCAAAGATCTTAAATACGATTAAAATGTTCTTATTATCAGGTACTTTTTACACATCATCATGATTAAATAAGACAGGTTCGAGCGATCTGTTCGATCTTCTTGTTTTACTCTCGATGCCGATGAATTATTTTCTTTTTTTTTATCCTTCTGTTCGTATCAAGATTAAAAAATAAGATTGACGCTGACGCTCAGCTCGGTATAATTACGCATGATAATGCTACATGGTATAATTGATGAATATATAATTTACTATTGTCGTCTGTATAGACATGCACAACGCGCCTTGGCTCACGTTGGAATACTCTTGAAAATACTTTCGAGCTTGCGTTAAACGTAAATATGTATATACGTATTGCCGGATTAAAACTCGAAATTCTAAATATCTATTTTTTCAGGCACTTTTCAAGCTCTCCTTATTATCTCACGATTGATCTAATGTATTCGAATAAGTACTCGATCTTTCGATTTTCTTTAAAAAGCTTCGTACAAGATCAAATTTTTATACCAGAGCTGTTTGTGTTTTTTGTATATCGAAGGATTTGTTTTTAATATAAATATCCGTTGCCTCGGACACACGGTTCTGTTTGATTAATCCAACGTTTTGTGCATTTAGAATTCTTTTTTTCGATCGTTTCGTCTATTGTATTCTTGAATAATTATCGCCTAATCGATTTATCAAAAATGTATATAAATAATCCACATGCTATATAACACTGAAAAAAATTCACTCGTTAAATCCAATTGAATTTACGTTTAATCGCTCAAATTGCAAATTGGAAATACTGTAATTTTTTTCAGTTATCAAATACGGTGAATACAGCCGTGAAACTACAAAGGACTAAATTCGTACGATTGCAATTTTTTTTTGTTTTTATCTTGCTTTCTTTCATTTTAAGTCTTTCGATTGGACAATATTTTCGACAAGGCACAACATTCTCGACGTTATTTCAAAAAATATCGCACAGTAACCACGTATCTCTGCAAACAGTGAAACTGATTACGTTCCCTGTTCAATGACTAGTTTCTAATTAATGAATGCACACAATGTTTGCAATAAAAGAATTTCAGCATCGAGTTTTGTTATTCGTGAAAACAAAACTTTGTAAAGTTGATTTTTCACGATTTGAAATATTAGTTTTCTTTAAAGAAAAAAAAACAGATTGCTTTCGATAAATCAAGCTCTGTACGACGAAAGTATATATGTTCGATTTATTCTCTTCACAGAAGGATCCAAAGAAAAACAAAATAGTACGATGCATGGTTACCGCGCATTCAGATTCTCGCGATCTATCAGTCTGGTGAGCATTTTTATTCCACGACTGTACACGTTGATTATGACAAAGCATAAAATATATTCTCTAGTAATTGCATATATAAATATTATATATTATAAACTCTGCCACGTAAGAGGCTTACGGTTTATGTTTTATTTCTCCTCGGCCTCTCGCCGGGCAGATTCGCACTATAATCCTACAACGCATGCAACGTAATATAAAAAACTCTGTGTTTCTAACGAACAAACAAAAAAAAATATGCTTCGACGATTAAGGATGTTTTAATCCAATTCTGTCGTTTGATTAAATTCAATCTGTACAATTATAAATTCACGTTGAATCGATCATCTCGCGGATTCCGCTCGAAACTCACGCAGACTCTCGATAACCTCTCCACTTCTCTGCATACAGATGCGAGTTGGCCAAGAGAGGTAATATCCACCACGTTCGAGACAACTCGATCTCGAAACTGGCGTGAATAAAAGGCACGTTAAAAAAATCTTTACTCACTGGTCAATGTGATCAATATTGGCACGCTCGTTGAGAATATCAAATTGTTTTCTTTTACTCTCGTTATCCAATTATTCAAAACGAACTTTAATTTTTCCCACGGACAATTTGAAACACGTCCCTCATGAAAATTTGTTTATATGACAATCCTTCGTAAAACAATTGTAAAAAATTATTCGAAATTGATCAATTATAGGGGAAAAAATTGCAATTTCGGAACAATTAGTCAATTATTTTGCTTGCTAGTTGAAAATGCCCAGTGTTGCACACAGGCTTAACGAGGTCCTGATAGAGACGATGGTTTGACAGGATTTCATTGTAACCGAAAGCGAAGCTGAATATTTTCTATCAAGCTGAAGGATCGTTTAAACAGTTTCCATTCGAACAATGTCATCCCTATAATACGTGTGTATTAATAAAATACGTTAGAAATTTTTCGAATAAGCTGCCATCGTGCCAATGCCTTGTACAAAAAATATATATCTATATACGACATCGTTCGAACATCCTCATGGTAAATTTCTTCCGTGGTGCATGACCTGACCATCGATGTTTTTAATTGTTCTCGGTCCAAAGCTTTCTCCCAACGTACTCCCAACGCCATAAATCCAAATGCAAACATTCATGTAAAAAGAAAACAAGCAACGCGCAGAGCTGATACAAAATATATCAGAAATACACGCTCTATTCCCCCGACGACTCTCCCTGTTCTTCTTTCGTATCTTCTACTCACCTTCGAAGAGATGCGACTACTTAAGGCAGTGTGAGTAGCTCGTAATAATCTTGTAACTCATCTCGCATACGGATCGCGAAAATCCGTAAAACGAATCCCACGTAAACAAAAAAAAGGAAACAAAGATATACCCAAAGGGGTATACCATTAAGCATCGTAAGTTTGACGATATAATCGATCGCTTGGCTCATCGATTTCCCGAATAAGTATCGGTAGCTTGTATCTCGAACGATACTCGAATACCGATTCAGTAGGTAAAACGGAGATCGAAGAGACGAGATCAGGCAGGATTCGAGATCAATCTTCTTCAGTCTCTCGGCTCGTAGATTTCTCAAGAACAGCAGGCATCCAGGGTCCTATGAAACGCTTGGAAATTCACGATTCGAATTTCCGGCATCGTCGCGGTCCAAGGAGCTGGGACAAAGGTATCGAAGTCATCCGATACTCGGGGACGATTTTAACGAATATTTTTCCGCAGGTCGCGGAGTTCGCTGCGTGGACGTTTGGAGATTAAACCGGTGGTGGTCCACGAACGTAGCGCAGTTGAGGAGTGAGGGACAGGTTGAGGGTGTTGGCAGCCTCGCAGCAATGAGGCTCGAGAAGGCAGGCCGCGCAGAATAAGGCGACTAGCGCCAATTGGAAGGGAAGAGCAGCACGAAGAATACGCCATACCCAACTCTTAGGTACGTTAGGCTCGTCTTCCGGATCGTCCTCGTCGGTCAAACCACCCTTGGACCTTCGGACCTTTCCATCGGCATCGTTGCTGATCGTCAGCCTCTTCTTGCGCTTGCTGAAACACGAGAGTAGAGACATCGATGTTACGGGCGGGGATAATAAAATCGACGAAGAAAGAAAACAAAAAAAAGAGACGAGCGAGGAGGAGAAAAAAACGAACGGAATTACGACTTGGGCGGGTCGAGGAGCGAAGATGGCCAAGGGGCGTGAGAGACCCTCGAGGGCAAGGATGGGAATGGGACAGAAGGATGAAAAGGGCACGAAGGAGGGATGAGAGACACGCGTAAAGCCGCGAAGTGATGAACGAAGACGAGGTCTCGGGGAGTTTTTACAACTTTTTTTTACGACGCAATACGCGAGAGCCCGCGGTAGCGCGCTCGTTTCTCCCTTCTCGAACTAAACCTATTACCCCGGCTGCCTCACTCGCGGGCCGGTGATTAAACGTGACTATAAAACAAAAAAAGAGCAGCAGAAAACCAGCGTGGATTTGTCGCCGAAAGTAATGACCGAAGGCCACGCGGCTTCGCAGCGGAACAAAGTTAAATGAGGTGACCCACCGGGTGATAATGGGGAATTTCGAATAATTCGTACGCGTTACGGTTGCTCGAGCATTCTTAACTACAATTGCCGACAAATTTCTTACCGCTTGCGGTCTCAAATTTTTTTTTCTAACTCTTGTAACAATTTAACCTTTCACTCGTTTGCGTTGATTTCTTCCCGGCAATAATTTCTCAATCTACATATTTTAATTGCATTTCACGTTAATGGGTAAAAAAAAATAATCCTCCTGGTCGTAGACCTTAAAAAAACCAAGAACGATTATTATCGACGTTTATTTGTTCTCAATAGCAATGAAAATATTGCTGTGAAGTAATTCAACGTGACGATAAATATGTCGCCGACAGTGCGAATTCGGTCGCGAGAAATTCTTGTACGAACTTATTAGGACGAGTGAGAATTTGGGATGAACGTGGGAGGGGAGGGGGGGGGAGGGGGCTGAAACGAAACGGCGTTAGAGGGTAGAACGAACGAACGAACGAACGGGCGAAGCCGAGCTTATGAAAAGCTATAACTCATTTCCGGAAGTCTCGAGCAGCGGCCCTCGAGTGTTTTCTAGCCCGTTTGGCGACGCTGGCGCGTCCCGCACACTTTCTCGCGATATGAACGCGCACTTCTTTTCAACACAGCGAAAGCTACGCGCGACATAATGTTAGAGACTTCTTTATATACACGTATACGTATAATTCATTCCATTCTCGGACTCTGCCCGAGGTCTTATATTCAAATGAGAGTGCCGGGAAAACCGTTCTGTTATAGAGAGGCGAGGAGACGTTTATGAACCGACGACGCGAGACTTGACGCCTCTTTTCCCCTTGCCCCTCCCAAAAGCCCCAAGAGTGTCCGCCACGCTAAATACACGCTGTTCTCATTCTCGAGACCTCTTCTCGTTTTAACGTTATGCAAATTTCAACGGAAAGGGATAACTAGCGAGGGAAAGAAGAAAACAAAAGTGGCTAGCTAATTTATAATTATACAATACGACGTTTGAACAAGTTCCTGTATTGAAAACTTGAGAACTGCGTCATTGATTTTGCGTTGTAAATAATCAAATTGCGATTGCTTACCTCGTCGAGAATTTAATCTGACTGTTATTGCTGTTTCTACTGGCTGCTCGAGCCTCGACACTCGCCGCGGTTCTTACGATGAGCTCGCGGCATTGTTTCTGTAGATAGCGCAATTCAGCCTCAGCATCCTCGACTCTTTTCCATAATTCGACGAGCGCCTCGCTACCCGGTGCCAATTGACTCTCGAGAGTCCTGGTGAGACGACGCAGAGCGGCGAGGCGTCGTTCGCGTTCGCTCAACTCCTGCTCGCTACCGCTGTCCGATATTCCACTGTCGGAAAACGTACCACCTTCTTGTCCCAGGTTCATGACGGTGTTGTCACCGAATTTCAGGCCGTTGCCTCCGGCTAACTCGTCCTCGGGTGTCCCATTGACAATGTTACCGTTCTGTAACAGGCGAAAAGAAAACAAAATTAATTTTAATAAACACTTGAAACTTTTTTATTCGCGACTTGAGAACAAAGATTGATGGAAGAAGATCAAGTTGGTCAAGAAGAAATTTTTGTTCATAGAATGTTTGAATTTAATGAAAAAGAAAATCATAAAATGGAACAATTTTTGTAACGTGAGAATTTTTAAAAATAAAAGAAGAAATCTAAAAAACGGAGCGGTGCCAGAAGCAGGTGGGGTTGATTGCGACGAGAATGTAAGGGGGTCGATCGGATTCCGGTATTATACAGATATATAGATGCAAGATGGTAGAAATAGGGTGGTTCTCTCTCGCTCTCTGTAGTCGAATATGATATCGAATATTGTATAATCCAGTGGCTCTGGTGTCGCCCGGGGCCAGCGGAAGGAACGTAAGACGATGATATAGAGCAGACAGAAGGGGGTGAGTTCTTGGAGGTGAGGTGGTGCGAGAGAATTTGACTCAAGGCGGAAAAGAACGAGAGAGAAAGAGAGAGAGAGAGAGAGAGAGAGAGAGAGAGAGAGAGAGAGAGAGAGAGAAGCAAGAGAGCGAGGGTACCGAGAGAGCAACGAGAGACGAGATGAGAAGAGAGAGGGCGAGAGCAAGAGCGAGTAGATTTAGGCTGTTTGCAGCGGGCGGCGGAGACGCGGGGAACGAGCCTCCGGTAATGAAAAGCGCGATCCGCATACCAAGTAGCAACCTCCAACCTAGAATCTCTCTCTCTCTCTCTCTCTCTCTCCTGTCTGTGTGTCTCTCTCTTCCTCTCTCGTTCTCTACCTATCTCTGTCGCTCGCTCTCTCTCCGATCTATATGTGCATGTAAGGTCCTATATCTAACGCTACGCTGATATAACGGATAGTAGGTGGGAACGAACCTCGTCGGGTCAGACATCGTCGCATGCACTATTCCAAGAAAAACTCCAGTAGCCTCGGGTTGAAAAAGAAAATAAGGAGGAAAAGTAGTAAAACCCTTTTCCGGTCAGACACCGTCCGGTAAGCTCACGTGCGTTAGATCGAATTTTACAGGAATGGATATGAGCCAAGCAATTAAAAAAAAATGCAGGATGAAATATCATATTTTTTCCATTTAAAGAAAATAAAAAGAACACGTTGCCAGTTAAAAAAAAAACATAAATCAATAAATATTTCGAGTACAAGCGAAGTGATAAAACGTCTTGAATCACCAATATAAAAAAGAGCAATATTTCGAGTCATTGCAATATCTAGAAAACTTGAGGAACGTTTTATTGAAACGAGATTATTAATTCGAGAAAAAAAAATCGAGGCGTTAATATTTCGGAGTTTGGGACAAACGAGGAATAAGAGCAAAAGGTTTCTTGGGTAAGAGTAAACCGAGAACGCGAAAGTTCATGCAAGATAAGAGAGAAGTCTCTTCTCGCTTTGCCGATCCCACCCAACGATATTAAATTTGTATTTTTACGCTGATTCCACGGGCCATAGAGGGATACGTGAGGCGAAAGGAAATCGTCCGGGCGATTAACGATCCGAGGATCCCCAGGGATGTTCCAGAGAGAGAGGATGGCCGACATAGCGCCGCACTATGTGTTCTCTCGTCCCAGATGCCCAAACGCTCTTCTGCCTTTCCCTGCTCCCCCCCCCCTCCCCCCGAAGAAGCCACCCCTAGCCTCTCGCCCCTCGCTTCGCCATTCTGGAGAATAAGGAAGCAAACGCAGAAATAGCACAAACGTCGAGCGGTCAACGGATGATCCTACCTCGCCCTAACGTTCTTCACACACCCCGTACATAGCGCCGGAAAAAACAAACAAAAAAAAAATCAAAAAAAGACAGACGAATTCTCCCCTTTGACCCGAGTCTCGCGCGATTCTCCCTTCTCTCGATATTTTATTTAGTAGCCATCAATATGTACCGAAAGAAAGACGAAACGTGTGCGATTCAACAATAGTCGTGAAAACCCGCCAAGATTTTTCTCGATATCGGCAACGGAAATGTTCTTTTTTTCAACCCGAATAATGTTCCCCGAAAAAAGAAATCTGGAACGAGACGAAAAAATCGTGGCCCTTGTCGTGTCTCGCGGAATAAGAAGAAGAAAGAAATCTTAGCGATTTATTCACGCAACTGCAGAGCGAAGGGTAAAAAGATATAATGTGAAACGAGGAACAAGGAACATTTAGAATTGAACGAAACAGGCTGAGAAGGGGGGAGGGGGGGGGAGGGGAGGCGAATTCGCGAGTAGATGAGAATTATTCCCAAGCGTATCGTACATCGAGAAACTGGATTTTTTCTAAATCGCGCGACAGTATCGGCTTATTTCTTTTGTAACGTGGGTGCGAGAGGCACGTCGAAGCGAGTAAGGGGGGAAGAGGGGGGAGGGGGGGGCACACGCTCTCGCGAACGGAAAACGATGAAGCTCGAGAGCCAAGCCCGTTCGTCTTCGTGACGTGCGAAATGAGAGGGCGCGAGGGCCCTCGCAATCGGAAATCACTGTGCAGACTTCCCACTTTCCCCATTCCTAAGTTTTTCTTTTTATTTCCTTTTTTTTCCTTCTGCACCACTCTCTCTCTCACACACACACACTCTTGGCATCCGAGTAAGCAGTCGACTCTGGTCCATTCAACCGAACTGCGACTTTACTTTATATGCAAATCGGTACGAGGATAGAGAGAGTGGCGACGAGGAAAATCACAGAAGCGTTTAGGCGATTCGCGTTTTATTTTTTGTTCCGATTAGAATTGTGACTGGTGTGTTACGATATCAATTTCAATAATCGTTATTTTCTAAACAGTGTACGAATTTTTATCTTGTCTTTGATTTATTTGAAGACAACAACAAACTAGATATTTCCTTTTCTTCGGATTGGTGTTTTCCACACTATCGCGTGGGAGACACTGATCCGAAGTCGAGAATTTCCGATTGCCGCAAACTCCGTTTTAATTTCGCCATGATTTTCTTCCCAATTATCCAGGTCTGTCATTTCCTTGGATTTTCATAAACTTGTAGCGGGATTCGAACGAAGGATTTTCATGCAAACGAATTGTTTAAACAAACGTATTTTTATCAATCGTTTAAACAAATCGTATTTTTATCAATCGTTTAAACAACTCACAATTACCCAGCTCTGTCATTTCTTTCGATTTTTATAAACTTGTATCACGATTCGAAGGATTTGCATGCAAACGAATTGTTTAAACGATTAAACTCATAAAAACGTATTTTTATCAATCGTTTGAACAATCCGTTTGCATGAAAATCCTTCATTCGAATCGCGATGCAAGTTTATGAAAATTGAACGAAATGACAGAGCTGGGTAATTGCGAGTTGGGAAGTAAATCGTGGCGAAATTAAAACGGAGTTTGCGGCTATCGGAAATTCTGCAACGGCGGTCACGGATCATTACCGAATAATGGTTGAACGATTTAAATTAGCGAGAGGGAGAGAGAAAGAGAGAGAAAGAGAGAGAGAGAGAGAGAGAGAGAGAGAACGAAGCGGTAGAATCCGGCACCAGCGAGGTGATTCTCGGGTTACGAAGTGACTCCCTCGGATCTCCGCGTTGCCTACGAGTGCCCGACACACGTACGGACATTTATACGTGTAGTCGAGCTTAGCGATAGAGGCGTCCGAGTGAGCGGGGGCCAAAGGTTCCCTCGGGAATGAGCTTCTCTTATTTTCCCATCCTGGTCGACCACACTTTAACCCCCGCGAGAAAACCGCGCGCGCGTCTCTAATTTCCTCACGCATTAGTTCCACTATCTGGCAAAACTCTCGTCTCAGTTGCTGCTGCTGGTGCTGCTTCGTATAATCGTCTTTCGAGTAAATTGTCTATGAATTTATTTGAGCTCACGGATATTATTATTAGCCATTGCGAATTTCCGTAGAAATTATTGCGAAAACAAATATCTGCGATGAACAAGGGGAGAAAAATTTTGAAATTTGTTCCTACGAATGAAAAGATTTTCTTAAGTTGCTTCTTCGTCGAGTGCGAAACATTGAAAATAACGAGAACACTTTGTTTTCAAGTTTTATTATTTTGATTTTTTTTAAATTTTGATAAGAAAAGGCTTGTTCTAGAAAAATGGAGAAATACTAACCTGGCAGACTTCCTGTTTCTCGGAGAGCAGCCTCGCGACATCTCGAACCGAGGAAGCGACTTCGGTGGTCGCACCAGCCTGCAAAGCAGCGTCCAGAACCGCCAGGGTGTCCTTGTCCCTGCGAAGGGCGCATTGCAATTCCGTCAAACGTGCGCTGAACTGTTGGACAGCTTGAAGTGCGCAGAGTTGTTGATTTCCTCTGGAACACACGGAGCAGAGGATCGAGAAGATTAAACAACGTACCTACTTTTCTGGATATTGGGATATTGAGAGGGGTTCTGACGTTGTATAACTTAAACTACGAAAGCGTTGCGAAGATGAAGTAAAGCCCTTGGACAAACGTTTCACGAAGCGAGACTTTTTCCAGAATTATTACCAGTTCGTCCCGACCCTCGAGTCCACGTGCACACGTCCCGAGGCAAATAAATACAGTTTTACTCAAAATGGCGATCTAAAAACTATTCTAGAACGTGTGGAAATCCCCATATACGTTCCAGCAATTCTGTCCAAGAAGCAAAACGTGAATTCATTCATCATCCACGCGATCGTTCGAATAAATTGACGCT
>JAPYZT010005937.1:0-11030 GCA_030522965.1 Tryphoninae sp. A BG-2022a
ATATATATATATATAAAATTGTGTGTATATTAAATGATCTTATCGGATCTCCATTTTCAGAATTGAGACAATACATTTTTGCACCAATTGAACATGTAAAAAATGCAATTAATCTTGGGTAATTAATCTCGGCTCGATACGAGAATCGGATGAAAATTGGAAAAAATCTTCGCAGACAAAATAAAGTGAGTGAAATCTTTCAAATAATAAATTTGCATATTCACATAATTTTCCTTCGTTCACGACACTTTCTCTAGCCGGATGCTGAAGAATTCGATATAACGAAATCCAATAAGGTACACTTTCTAGATGAAGGAACACAATATCGGTACGAGTAAATATACATATATTTATATTGCGCGGTGTTTTCGTTAAAATGATCTCCGAACACCATGAAGATTCGAATAAAATAAAATTCATTTGAAACAAATATGGATTTTTAATTCGCAATAAATTCTCTTCGTTTTATTTGATATTTTTTTATTCACGTATCACTTTGAGAAAAGTTAATTCGGAGCTCTTGCAAACTGGAAGGGAACACCAACGAGGAGGATAAACGGCCCAAAATCGATTAAGGTGGGAAGACACGCGTGCCTCGAATTCCAGGAAAAGAGACTTCGCTGTGGGCCAAAGAGAGCCACACGTGGTGAAAGTAGAATACCGCCTGTCTTCACCCACACCTAGTCTAATATATACCTATACATATACACCTGTACATGTATGGGTTCCGTGTATAAAACACAGAGAGAGGTAGATACAGTGGTATGCACTATAAGTAAGCCACAATTCATTGATCTTACGAGCCCGTGTCTGACGAAACCGTTCGAATTGTTCTCTCGGCCAGTCGCGAGCACAGAAAACTTTTTTGGACCATACTCGAACAACACAGACCTGTCGATCGCCCGCACGCGCTATCGACTGCGTTGAAATAAAATGCGCATCGGAATATCTCTTTTCTTTGTTTTTTTTTCTCCTAATTTTCATCATGAATGCTCGTTTATCGAACACTGGCTCCATTTTTAACGAGGCGATTCCGTTAATAATAATAATAATAATAATAATAATAATAATAATAATAATAATAATAATAATAATAATAATAATAATAATAATAATAATAATAATAATAATAATATTTTATAACGATCTTCAACATTTGCTAGGACGTTTTTCTCATTGAAAGCATTTATCCTCGTCCGGTCTTGCGATTACTCTTATAAATTATTCAGTGGAACTAATAAAATCACGCGTCTGTTTTTTTTTATCGTTATGAGATATCCGATATATTCCTGGTATTCGTTCGATCGGTGACGCAGCAGGTGTCGGGAAAATGTAATCGATAAAACGTGCGAGCAATCGTTGCTGTTTACGGGATAACAAAATTTAAGATCGGTATAAAATATCTATATATACATACATACACACATATATGTATATATATATATATATATATGTGTGTGTGTGTGTGTGTGTGTGTGTGTGTGTGTGTGTGTATGTATGTATATATGGGACAGAAAAGAACCCGTTGTTCTCGGATTCTCCTCTTTTTCGTCGTTTTTTTACGTCTGTTACTCTCGGAGAGTTTCGACGTCGTCGACGTCGCCATCGTCGTCGTCGTCGTGGTCGTCGTCGCCGTCGTAGCAAAGCGCTCTGGTGGCTGGCGTTCCGATGTCGATTCTCGCCAGCGATAAGATCGGTGTCGAGGCCGACAGGGCGACCTGGCTCTGGTGTGTCTCTCCGCATTTTACTGTACATACGTGTATTTATATATAATGGTATATCCTCGCACCTCTGCACGCGTCACCACCTGAACTCCGGTTTAGCTCCTCTTTATAATCGAGTGCGTGAACGCGCGCGCTCCACACCCTCGTTCGAGGAATAAAAAAAAAACATTTTTTCATCCTACCCCCTCGCATGACCCGCTGCCGACTCTGCCGCGACGACGGACTAATTAAGATGTTTCGCGACTCGGACCTCCGGCCGTAAACTCTCTCGCTCACTTGCTTCTTTCTTTCATATACTTATATATAGCTAATAGGATATCGCAGCTTCACATTTCCTTTCGATTACTGTCATTAATTTATTTATCTATTTTTAAACAAATAATTGTATAATGTTTAATCAAATTTCGGCTTGATTAAAATACTTTGATGAACAAATTCGTTATCAATAAATTGAGGCAATCTTACACGGTTGAACATTATTTGTAGTTGTTGGCCTAAACGTGTTGTTTCATAATTATTGAGATACTGATAAGCTATATGCAATTGGGAGAAACGATATAAAATACCTACGTCAATCGATTGCAATATTTCAATGCGTTTTATTTAAAGTTCCGTCGCAGACTCAAGAGCCTGCTCAAAAACAAGATATATGTACACATGTCCAACATTGGAATAAACTCGAGTGTAGTAAATCCTGGTGTGTAAATCAGACGTCTCGTTCCTCTAGTCCTGAAAGGTTGACGAGAGATTTTCGTTCGGAGTAGTGACGCATTTCGAGAAAAAATAAAATAAAGGACAATATGCGGTATGCGAGAAGAATATGTCTTTCTCCCGATGGGGGCGATGTCTGCGACCCGTATGGCGAACATTCCTCAGGTTCCATTTGCACCTACATCCATACATATATCTACCTTCCTCAATACAAACCAACTCCGGGCCTCACGGGCGCCCTTGGCCCCGTCGAAATTGCACGTAAATCCCATTGCATTTCCTTCCTCCTCGAACGCGTATCTGGAGAACACATGCTGAAAACGATGGTTTTAATTCTTCTTCTGGTCGTTCACCAACCGGACGATGTCATAAAATCGACGTCGGAAATCGCAGTGTTGCTACTTTCACCGTATTCCACAAACTTTCGTAAATATTATATTTTGTGCGGGAGGAAAATCAAGAAAGTGTCAGGTTGGAAAAAAAAACATACCACGCGTCTGGGTAATCGGATTAATCAAACGAGGAAAAGAACAGTTCGGATGAATATTGCGACACGAATAAATTCGAGAAAATTGTTATTTTTTTCAAAATCTGAATTTCGTATAAAAAGAAATTCAATATGAGAAAAGTCAATTTTATTCGTGTTAAACAAATTTTAAACCCAAAGATTCGCATTGCCTCGTATAATAAATAAAAACTAAAAATCTATTATAAAAAATTAGTTTAAAATTAATGTTTCTGTTGTTTCTATTTTTTTTTTGCATAAGCGTTTGCCTTCGGTAATTTACGATTAAATTGTAGATCGGTACTGAAACATCTTTCGGCATTTACACAGTTGACTCGGCTATGTAGACTTTGTATAGATATATTTGCGACTCTAAGGTAATATTTTGTTGCAATTAAAACCTGTATGTCGTCAACTGAAGTTTTTTGCTGCATCACTTTAATCCTTTAATACATTTTTTAAATAAGTGTATGATCGTGAAAATTCTTACTCGGGAGTTTTTGGGGTCACTAAAAGAATGTGAGATTGACAAAATGCAAAATGGCGGACCCAATATGGCGTCCGTTTCGTCCCAAAATGGTCCTTTTTTCGTTTATATATTTAAGGCGCTGTACAAAATGTTTTTCGTCGAAATTTTGCGAAGACGAATTGAACAATGTGTCGTACTATTTAAAAAAAACGGTTCAGACTCGAGAACAATATATTTAAAAGTAAAAAAAAAGTGGTAAAAAATTTTGACACAATTTCAAAACGATGTCAAAAAATCCTGAAATAACATATCAAAAAGATTGCTCGACCCATTGTTTATAACATTTTAATATATACGCACAACAAAAATGGTCACAATTGAACGTACGGTTGCTGAGAAAAGGTATGCAAGTATATTGAAAATAAGCATTTTTCGATTTTCAATTGGTCAACAAAATTTTCTATTTCCAATATCCTCTAAAACTCTGCAAAGAAATATCGATGAATTCTTTCTGAACAAAATTTAAAAAAAGATTGTCGAAAAATATTCCATAATTTTAAAGAAATCTTAATTGAAAGCAAACAGGATTCAATAGGGGCTTTCAAATATGACAAACCTACGTAATTGGAGAATTATTAGGATAATACTTCAAATACGTTAAAAAAATAGCGCCATTTAAATATAAAGAATACAAATTGAGAATTTGTTTCTAACTAAAAATCGCATGGAAAATCATTATCGATTATTATGGTCTCGTATGGGAAGGATCAGAATCATCGTTTCTTTTTCTGATATTTCATGATGCATGAGCATATATATAGATAATTTATCCAATGTCGACGTGTCCGGTGCTTCACGCCGGTTTACGGGGAGAGTATCGAGATCACGCATATATATGCAGACGTATTTTATAAAAAGGCAGACTGCGAAAGCCGGGCAGCACCGAGACCTGTCGACGCTTCGGGTATAAACGTTCAAGCAATATTCCACCTCGTGTCTTATACGCACAGGCTGAGGAGATGACACGTAACGCCGGGACCACTCGATAACATCTTGGCTTTTAGCATAAATTTGTGTTTGACGTGGGCGCCAATTAACATAGTAAATAACACGCGGCAAGATTGAAAGGCGAGGAGCGGGGGGAGTGAGAGGCCCGAGGGATCCATCGATCGATCGATCGATCGACCAAGTTTCTTTCTCTCTCACTCTCTTATGTTAGATATAGGCGGTGTTGGCTGCCTGAGAGATGGAGACAGAGAGAAAAAAATCCTTTCGGCAGCTTGAGCACCCTCGCGGCACCCATATGTCTCGATCTCGATCACCAAGATGCCGTAATATAGGTAGGTAGGTATATGTACATATCAACATGTATATAAAACAAACGATCGATCCCTTCGGGCCAACGGCATCCGTGATCCATCTCGAACTTCAAAGAAAATGAGTGATCTCGAATGTTATATCGATCGTGACAAGAAATCGATAATATGAAATATTGTGACTTATCATATTTGTTTCAAAGTCGAGAGAATGTCATTCATTTGGAAAAGAAATAATTTACAAGGCGAGGAATATGTATATATATATATGTTTAAGCAACCTCTAAATAGTAATATTTCGAGCTAAAATTTATACAGGCTTCTTTTTTTACCCTTTTATAAGTTTAAAGCCTGTTTACGGGATGAAAAAAAAAGTTGCCCAAAAATGACACAGTCTAATATATATATATATATATACACTACCGGCGGAAAGTTTCCGGACAAAAGTTGAAAACAGTGCCGGAACGGTCTTTTATACCATTTCGCCGATAGTTGGCCTAGGCCAATTTAACCAACGCCATTTTAAAGAGCAGGAATTTCCCTTTATTTTTACTCTTTTTAGAAAAAAATTTACGATTTTTTAAAAATTGGCACCCAGTTTTGGAAACGACAATTTTTGGTCGTTTTGTTGTTCTTTTGAAAGTGGACCCCCTTTGCAGTAAAATTTTTAGAACAAATTTCTTTTACCATACTTATAAAGGAGAAGTCTAAGTTTCAAGTTCATTTTTTAGAAAATTGTCTACGATTTTTTTTTTTTGAAAAATATATCGTTTTTTGAGAAAAAATAAACAATTTGAAAATTGCTACATAGGAGGAAAACGATGATGTTTACAAAGAAACCTCAAGGTGAAAAGAAGTTGTATTACTTCTTGCTAACTTCAGGAGAATTTTTTCAGATTTTTGTTTCCACCTATTTCCGGTCAGCTCGAACGAAACACCCCGAGAGATATTCCAAAAAGTTTTGGAGAGGATGTTACGTGTGGTGAAAAGCGTGATGTCGGCGAGAGGAGGTTTGTTCGACGAGACTAAAGTTTAATATGTAAGTAAAAAAATTAATTCTATTATTTTCATGGTATTCGGATCAATCTAGCTGATCGGCAATAGGTGGAAAAAAATTGGAACAAAAATCTGAAAAAATTCTCATGAACTCAGCAAGAAGTAATACAAGTTTTTGCCATGTTGAGGTTTTGTTGTAAACCTCATCGTTCGCGTCCTATGGAACAATTTTCAAATTGCCCATTTTTTTTTCAAAAAACGACATATCTTTGAGAAAAAAAATTGTAAACAATTTTCTAAAAAATGAAATTGAAGCTTAGACTTCCTCCTTTATGAGTATGATGAAAGAAATTCGTAAAAAAATTGTACTACAAAGGGGGTCCACTCACAAAAGAACAAAAAAATCATAAAGAATTGTCATTTTCAAAACTTTTTGTTTTCAATTGTAGAAAAAAATCGTAAAATTTGTTTAAAAGACGCCAAAATGAAGGGAAATTCCTGCTCTTTAAAATGGCGTTGGTTAAATGGCATAAAAAAACGTTTCGGCACTGTTTTCAACTTTTGTCCGGAAACTTTCCGCCGGTACTGTATGTATACGAAATAAGTAACAGATTTAATAATGCCATTTAATTATTTATTGATTGTGAGATATATTCCTTTTTGTCATGAAATAATGTTCCACAATCATCGACAATTGGGTAAAGCGAGATTACATTATAAAATTTAATAAAACGTTCCTTTTTTTTTTAACAAAACAACGTTAACACGGGAAACGCTTATTACTCGTTACATAAATGGAAGTCAACATTCAACAATGCGAAAGGGGCAAAAGTCGAACGATATGACATATAGGTAGTACGATAGTACGTCTCATGTGTATTATTAACTTCGAACGATCGAACATGTTGAATTTACGTCCGCACGCAATATTTGGCGGACAAAATATAACAGACGGTGCGGTATAGAAACGCACAGGGATAATACACCTGGGAAACACCGTTTTAACGGAGCAGGTGAGGAAGATTGATTTTTCGTTATTGTTTACGCGAGTCGGTATGTCATATTGTAGGTATGTTTATGACAACGGCATTCGCACATCATCAATCGTTGGGGGTCTCACAGTGCAGCAATGGTGACAGGTGTTGCCGGCGGTTTTCACGCTCGCGACACTCGTAATTGAACGAACGATTTCACGTTCTTATCTATATACAAACAAAACAATGATATCAAAAACCGGGCATCGATAAAATAGAAAAAAGTGAATGATTAATTAATTAATTAAGGAAACTTACAAATCGAATAGATTATTGAATTTATATTTCAAAATATAAAAAGAATAATTAGCTCTAGAAGATTGTTTATTTAATTGCATAAATTTAAATAAAATAAGCGTATGTATATATACACTACCGGCGGAAGTTTTCCGGACGTAAACTTTGCTAACCAGTCTCGTATGAGCGTAAACTGATTAGCGACCGTGAAATCGGAAGGCATAACCGATTCGCTCGGGTTATGTCCATCTCCAGGCGAACTATCTCCACTATCTTTCTCCCCTTGGCATTCGCTTGTTTCTGCTCTTTTCTCTGGTTCACCGGTTTCACCGTCGCACCACGAGAACTCACTATGCGGAGTACGTCACAGTCATTAGTCGTAACCATTTTAAACGCTGCCTGGAAACAGTCGAGTAGGAGTCCATGCACACACGTATATGACAATTCATCTCTTGGCCCATATTAATAATTTACTCGGGAGTCTCGCATCGAGAGATGCATACAGGATGGAAAGATCCTTGGCTAACCTTCGTACCATGTGCATTGAAAAATGATAAAAATGAAACAAAACAATAAAATGGACGTCTCAAATTTGGAGAGCATAGCTGTCGCTTGATGTTCGCCTTCGAGTCTTCTCTTTCCTTCGCACGCTTCTTCACTAACTCTATTCAGTTATACTACATACCGTAAACTCTAATCCTCGGTGATGTTGACTGATTTACACCGGCGACATATTCCCCACGCGCATATACGTCAGGTATAAAGAACGAGAAATGCATGAAGGAAAAAATATTTTCGAACGACAGACCCATCGTGAACGTGGCTGCAAGCGTGTAAATACAAGTGCATACGCGTCCTTGTAATAATATTTGTGCATATAAAAAAAACGAAAATAAATTTTAACACTTCGTCTTTATTTAACGTTAATCTTAATATAATAGTGATATTATTCTTAATAAGTAGTAAATAGTAGTAAGTCTCTAATCTTTCCAATGTAAACCCTTGCGGGTTTTTACATTCCTCCGTTCTTACAATCACCGCGAATCCTCACTTCCACCATCAACTACTTCCGGTGGACCTACAGTTTTTGGTTAGGTGGGTTCCGAATCACCGAGAGCACAGAATAAGCACATAGAAAAATTCCATTGGTGCCGGCGGGGATTCGAACCCGGAATCCCCGAGTTGAGAGCCGAGAACGCTAACCCTTGTGTCACTGCCTCTCTACTATTTTTAATAATGTGAATGAACTGCAATTTGTTTTCGTATTTGAAGTTATACAAAAATTATAATCGGATGTATAAACGCGTAGTTCGCTATGGCTTAGTTCAACGATCATGCGCAAAGAAATTATTTCTCAAGAATAATCAATCAGCTCTTTTCACTGTCCGATGAAATTTCATAATTGAAAAAAAAGACACGTCCTCAGCTACGATTGTACAAATAGAATTTTACTCAAAACTTCCTCGCGATCTTTTGATTTACACGCGTGGGAAGTTTCCATCATGAAATAACTCGAATTGACAAAATTTACATTCTCATAAATAAAAATATTGATGTACACAAAAGTATGACAAAGCATTGTACATAACTCCATTGGAGCTTCTTATTAATGTTTCTATTTTTATTTAAAAATAAAAATAACTTATTCAATTATCTTTCATTTATTTCTTAAATAAAATCATTCACTATTATCTCACATAGATTAAACTTGCTCAATGTTTACGAGTAAACATAGAAGTATTGAATGTCACTGAAAACTTTTTCAAGATGCATCGGAGTCTACGTGCACATTTGTCCTTTAAAAAAATTCACTTATAGCGATATATATATTGACCTATAAGTAATTTTTTTTAAAAAATATATATATATATGTATATATATATATATATATATATAGTGCACATTTGTCCTTTAAAAAATTGACTTATAGCGATATATAAGTCAATTTTTTTAAAGGACAAATATATATATATATATATATATATATATATATATCGCTATAAGTCAATTTTTTAAAGGACAAATGTGTGTGTGTATATATATATATATATATAATGCCCCGAATATAAATGCAGTTATAGTGGAATATGCATTCGGAACGATCCCTGTGCGAGGGTTATGTCCATCTCCAGGCGAACTCGACAGGAACGGACAGACGGCCAGGCTACGCTTGTCGTTAAACGTCGCGAGCAACCGCACGTACATATGTAACTCTCTCGTGCGAGAGAGAACATATAAGCGAGAGGAGTATTTTGGGAAGAGACGCGTTCGCGGGGTCTGGTTAATTTTTATTGGGCATAAATTTGCCAAAATATTCGCGGTCGACATGTATGGCCCGTAACTCTCGTGAGCGGCGACTCTCGCTATTTTTGTTTTTTTTGTTTTTTCTTTTTCGTCATTTTATATATATGGATGTATTTTGTTCATTCTCGTACGCGGTCGCCGTCCATTTCTTTCTCTTTCACGATGTTTTTCGGTCGTCCTATATGCTCATACACGGTGAGATAAGTGCCGTCGTTCTCGCTTCATCTCTTCGAACCTTTTGGGCTGTGCTTCGCGCAATGTATGGGACGTTTCATGTACGTTACAACAAAATTTGAAAATAAACAACGAAAAGTCAAATGATATATTATTTTTTCGTATTCTTATCGATAAAATTGTGTGAAAAATTCGTTGACTTGACTTCCTCAATTCTCCAGATACAGATTGAATATTTCATGTAGGTGCATACACGAGGAATGTACGAAAGAAACAAAAAATAAAAATTCGAAGAAAATTAAAAGTTATTCTTTTCGATTGACTTTCAATTAATTTATATTGAAAAAAACACTTAATTCTATGTTCGTGTTATCATACAGAATTGCAATTACGTATAATAATGTAAAATGTAATAATATGTAATTATAATGACAAAATTGTAATTGTCAATATTGACATTGTAAACATAGAAAATGAATTATTGGCTAGAAGATAATGATAAAAAATAGCGATAGTAGGTTTGACACAATACAGCCCATATATGCGCGAATAGGATGGACGAGAAGAAGGTGAAACTTCTTCGGCGGTAGGTATACATTAAATATCTTTCGATTCCTGGAATGCTCTTGGAACTCTCGGACGAATCTTCCCGACGTGGAACTTCTCGCTTCGGTGCATTATAAGCGCATATCTCGTCTGTACGGGCATATATGCAACGTCCTAAGAGTTGTTAATTTTTTTATTATTACCCCCACTCCATACCCTTCCTTCTTAGACCCCTCCCCCCTCCACCTCGACATACTTCACGAGAATCATTATAAAATGATCATCACCCTCCAAGTTTTTCCCCGCAGTGCATATTCATCATTATTGTTATTATGCGGTTTTAAACTTCGACACCCGGGCGCGAATTTGAAATACGAACTTCTATGCGGTATATGTTGTGGCCCTTTCTATTATGGCTCGGAAGATCTACCTCTCGCTGGGTTTGATTTGTTTTTTATTCCCTCTCAAAGTCCTTATTATACGAACGTATGCAGGCAGTTAATTTTTCTTAAGGCTCTTCGCACTATATCGAGCGGATCAGAATTATTTAACTAGATAATGGCTGCACATGTTACGAGCTTGAAAATTATGGTATCGTCTGTCTGCAGAGGTTTGGCGTAATTCTTTTACAGACCAAGGCAATTTTTTCGTAATTGCCTGGGGAATTTTGGAAACCTGTCAATGGGACTTGGAATGTTGAATTATTAAAGCTTTTTTGTTAAATTGTAAACCAAGCCTTTAGCAACAAATTACAAAAAGATTGTGGTTCGAAATAATAGAATCTTTATTTAGTATAAAACAAAGTCGCTTTCCGTGTCCGTCTGACTGTTTATTCGCTAAATTCTTCTAAACTACGCGACGGATTTTCAATTCAATTTTCGGCACCACTTGAATAATTCTTCAACGAAGCTTTATATATACAGGGTGAATTACGTAAGGGGTGCCAAGCGGTATTTCAAGGTCGATGGGCTTATTACGAATAAAAGTTGCAAATAAACATTAGGAATATTATTA
>JAPYZT010005939.1:0-10565 GCA_030522965.1 Tryphoninae sp. A BG-2022a
CTCTCTCTCTCCCTCTCTCTCTCTCTCTCTCTCTCTCTCTCTCTCTCTCTCTCTCTCTCTCTCTCTCTCTCTCTCTCTCTCTCTCTCTCTCTCTCTCTACCCCCCCCCCCCATCCCCCTCAGCTTCAACGTGTTCCAGTAATAACGTTGTGAACCGTAACGAGATGCTCCATCAGCCGCACGCCAAACGTATTTACCACGACGAGACTTGGCTCGAATATATACATCTCTCTCTCTCTCTTTATATACAAATATATAAAACCACAAACCCCAACAAATATATGTATATATAGCGCGGTTCGATCACGGTCCAGAGTAGCAACTCGAGATTTCTCCCTCCTTGATCCCAATACGATATTATAATACCCTCCCCTTACCGGAAATTGATCAGAGCGATATGAGAACAAAAATAGCATTATCTCTCATCGGACAGATTTTATATCTCATCCAACGTTGCAGAATTTTCCTAAGTTTTCTTTATTTTATTTCCACCTATTTTCTTTTATTATGTATATTTAATCCAAAGGTAAATAGAGAAAGTTTGATTTGGGGAGCAATTAACGTAAGAAGCTGTGTTTTTTGGCAGGGAGATTGGAGATACGACGTTCACGACGAAGAGATGAATTTTCCATTAGCGTTAATGATGTAATGCGCAATTGTGGGAAACGTCGCACGATACTGGAACGAGGGACGAAAAAGAGAGTGGAGACTTTTTTTTTCTTCTTCTGTACTTCATCCGATGAAATTCCTTCGTGGGTTACTCGAGAACGTCGGGCCATCGTGG
Organism: Tryphoninae sp. A BG-2022a; assembly: GCA_030522965.1. Taxonomy (NCBI): domain Eukaryota; kingdom Metazoa; phylum Arthropoda; class Insecta; order Hymenoptera; family Ichneumonidae; species Tryphoninae sp. A BG-2022a. The sequence continues at coordinate 784 of JAPYZT010005939.1, forward strand.
ATATTGATGGCGAGGTGTCGGCGTGATAATGACGAGACTGAATTCTTGAAGCAACAAGGCCGATTGTATCTACATCCTCTCGAAGAGGGTGCAGGATATAATCGCTCTCTCTCTCTCTCCCCCCCCCCCCCCCCCCCCCCCCCCTCCCCCCCCCTTCCCCCCCCCCCCCCTCTCCCCCTCCCTTTCTCTCTCTTTCTCCCGCCCCCCCCCCTCTCTATCTCTCTCTGCTTTTGAAGAATCCGAGTTGGGCACGTTTTTCGGACAATATACATGCAAGGGAAACAAGGGTTGTTGTACAGCACGAACCCTCGAAAATACACTTGCCGATCCCCTCGAAACATTCTCGAGTGTTTTATGACGTGTTTCTTACCTCGTCGATGTGCTTTATTTTTTGTACGGGGGCGGGTGGGGGGGCGGGAGGCATTACAAATTTACCGTGGGAAAACTTGAGGGGATGAATTTCTTTTCTGTGAAAGTGTTTTCCTTTTTTTTTTATTTCATTGTTGTTTCATCGTTATGAATCTTTTTATTTCCTGGAACGAGGCTTGATAAAAAAAAAAGAGAAGAAGGGATATATATGGAAAGTTTGCTTTTTCAACGATTCTCAATGTTGCAAGGGAAATTTAAAATAGACAAAAGATTGTTTACTCCAGGAGGAGAAAAGTCAACGGTGATTTTTTCAATTAATATAATTTTTGTTAAGATTGTCCCTTCGTTTACATTTCATAGATTAATTATTTAAAAAAATTGTCTGCAAAACGAGGGAATAATTTAAATATCTTCAACAACTCTGAGATTTTTTTTCCAGTGGGTTGTTTAAGTTGATCTTGAGAAATTTTGCTCCATCAATTACATCGTTTCCCATTGGAAGGGTTGTTTCAACAAAGGGTTGCAAGTCACTAGGGGTAACTTTTCACTATTCTTGAAAATTTACCTCAATCTCTCCATCTCACTTTTTCCCTTTATCTCTCCCCCTCTCTCTCTCCCTCTCTCTCCATCTTTCTGTCCCTTGGAGCTTTGAAACATGGATCAAGGATTCACTCGCTCTCGAGAAGAAGGCGTCATTAAATTATTCAATTTGGAATATATTCACGACAATGGCAAAGCGAAATAAGATACCATACGAGAAATATACAAAGCTTGCACACGCGTTGGTCGCGCGTGTGTACATGGGGTGGTGAAGATGGTGGCCAGGGGCGGGTCAGGTTGCAGGGGTTTGCGCGCGCATCCACAGATCAATATTTCATTTCAGCCTTGCCAGCGACCGACCTCCTACTCTTCCGCCTTCACTCAAGTTCCCTTTTCTCTCCCTTCTCTCTATCAATCTTTCTCTCTCTCTCTCTCTCTCTCTCTCTCTCTCTCTCTTTCTCTCTCTTTCTCTCATACTCCTCGGTCTCGTTCTCTTTATGTCTGTCCTATGTTCCCCCCCGCTTCACTCTTCACCGATACCACCCTGTCCCTATCCGGGCGTACGTAAATTACCTCAAAGCCTATAAAAAAGAAACTTTGCGTTTTATAATATTAGGGAAAGTCTCAATTTTTGTATAATTTCTTATTATTGCAAACTAAATCAAAATTGAGACATACTTGGAGTTAATAATTCAGTCGAAAGGATTGAAAGGTAAATTCGAATAGAAAACTGGAGTTAATATAATTGGAAACAATGTAATGGAGGAAAATGGAAAAAAGTTTATTCGACTTTATTTCCACCAAAAATCGTCTTTTTCGTAGAAAAAACGACGAGTGAAAATAATGAAAAGAATCAAGCAAAATTCGTTCCTCGATTTTTATATTCGTCAAAACAAATATTTTTTAAAAACGCCCTTTACAATCGTTTTCATCCATTTTCCCTACCTCTCCCTCTATTTTTTCACATCGTTGGAATAATTCGTCGGGCCTGGAGGGTTCGCGATTCCCCCCAAAAGCAAAGAAGAAAACAAGAGAACTCTGAATTTTACCCTCAACGAGTAAAATTGCCGAAACAGTTTGTCGAGGGAAATTGAATCCGGGGATTTTGGTTTATCGTGATAGATAACAAGAAAAGCCTTGACCCATTGATTCTCTCCCAAGAGACCAGAGGAAAACAGGAGAAAGAAAAGTTTTCCCTAACGAGAGAAAAATTATCGAAATATCATTTTAGTTTGAAAACTAAGCAAAGTGGCGTCGGGTATTTCCCTTCCACTCGCAGCTTCTCGCTGTCGATAAAAAAGAAAAGAAACAAAAAAGGCATCGAAGGAAACAAAAAAAAGTGTTCTAAGCACCTCCTAGCGACGGTACTCGAAAACCTCGACGCTCGAAACATCGAGAAACATATCTTTCCGAACGATCGGCATAAGTGGACCTCGTCGAGTAACCAGCGTGCTCTCTCCGTGCCGAACGTAAATTCCCGTGCTGCAGGAGCGAGCGCAATAGAGAGAAAGAAGTAGGGAGAGAGAGCCTGCATCCCCCACGTAGCGCGCCCTCTATTGGCCCCTTTTGGCGCCATCGTGTGAGTGCCCAGAGTAACGGCAGAAAAGCTGCGGAATCGACCTCGCGCTTACCACCGTTCGAGCGTTTACCTCGTTCTCTCACTCGCTCCTACACACGCCTCTGCTCCTCGTATCTACTGGTCGAGAGTCGTTCACGTAATTGGCCAGTTCTCAGCAAGCAAGGAGAAAAAAAACACTCCAACGATCCTTCACCCTCGTCCCATTCAGTTCTTAACGGATTTAATCTTTACTTTTTTCTCTCTTTTCTTCTTCGCGTTACCTGCATATTGCTAGAGAATGAGAGATAATAAATATATACAGGGTGAATTTTATAAAGTGTCTTAAACTCTATTTTAAGGTAGATTGGATCGTTCTAAACAAAAGTTGTAAATATACATTGGGGATATTTTTAATAGTTTAGGAGATATAAAGTTTTTAAGTTGGTCCAATCAGACCCGCCCACTTCCAGCCCTAGCAGTCAATGCCCAGGAATAAAATTGACTGCGTAATAATATAATAAATTAAATTGACTGCTCTGAATTTTGCAACTCCAAATGCAACGCCCTATACTGTGCTATCTCTATGGCTATCGTGTTAGTGGTTCTCCACGCGCTCTGATTGGACTAGCTTTAAACATTTATATCTCGTAAACTATTAAAAATATCCCTAATGTATATTTGCAACTTTTGTTTGTAATGATCCCATCTACCTTAGAATACAATCTGTTACATCTTATGAAATTCACCCTGTATACATACGTTTAACAAAAACGAAATCCGATTTGACTATTATTACATTCGTTGACTGACTATGAGTAACATCAAAGAGCGTAGAGTTGGAAATCCGAACGATCGTTAGAGAGCGAGTGAAAATATTATATTTCACCCGATAAACTCTGGCTTGGAACGATTAATTAACGAATCACTCGGTAAGAGCGAGATCAAACAGTCCACAGAGCACGAGAAGTAAAATAGTAATAAATTGTTGCATCGACGTGGTGAAATTGTCTTTAATTAAATCGTGATTCGTTTTAAAGAATTCTTAACGAATTATCGTATAAACGCTTGGAACGGTTTGATAATAATTTATATATTATGTTATATATATATTATTTATATATATAATTATATTATCTTATATAGTATAACTATATAATAATATATTATATTATATGATATAATATATTATATAATATAAATATAATATAATATATTATTATTTTATATATTAATATATTATATATGTGTTATTTATATATATTTATATTATATAATAATATATCTTATAGGTATATTATATTATATATATTATTTATATATATAATTATATTATATAGTATAAGTATATAATAATATATTATATTATATGATATAATATATTATATAATATAAATATAATATATTATTATTTTATATATATATATAGTTATATTATATTATATAATAATATATCATATTATTTATATATATATATATATATATATATAGTTATAATTTGTATACGTCGCACGAATCGTTCATGGCCTCGGTAAGGGAAACGCGCATGGCGTTGATTGCGTCGTATTTTACATAATATTGTAATAACGAAGCTTTCCTTCCTCTCCCTCATATACGCAGATATCGAAATTCACTGGTAGCAAATACTCAAACACTTATATAGGAAAATCGACATACATGTTTACTATTAATTACCGAGAACCCTTCTACGTTGAATAAATTCTCCGAATATCGATCGATAATCCAACCTCGCACCGTGCATCGATAACTCGAAGCTACGTAGTTACGCGATGAAGCTTCGAGAGATTGACGCGAGAGGGCACTGCCGAACGCCCACACGCGCTCCCTTACTGCGCGACTGCACTTGTGCGTACGCACACTGTGCGAGCAGGGTCAGGAGTGCGTAATAGGTTATGTTTCGAAGAAGAGAAGGAGAGAATGGCAGAGAGACGAAGTCAATGACGACTGGTAGAGAGAAAACGTTTTATATATATATTACGTTGCCGTGGTGACACACGCCGAAGACAATTGATCGTTATCTTTCTTTTTTTTTATACACAACATGTTTTTCACACATTTGCAAAGGAACAAACTGTCCGGAGAATTCATGTCTCGATCTTCATTGTTAATTATTCTTTTCCCTCTGTTCTAAATTTTTTTCTCTCTCTCATTTATTTTACAACCCTTCGCGTTCCACCATTTTGTATTCTTTTACCCGGCGACGTTTCTGACCTTAGTTTCTTTCTCCCTTCGAAATTCCGACGGATCTCTCATTCATTAAAGTTTTCATTATAAAAACTAAGAAGTATTCGCTTAACCCGAGACACAATAACTCGACGTATTAATTAAGTGTTTATAGTCGTGTATATCGACCCATGTTTATAACTCGGTGCGTTTCTCTTCTTTGTCTTCTCACTGCTTTCACTCTCAGTTATATGTCCGGACTGTCGTGTACCTTCGTAGCATTGAATTAAACGAACTTCGATATACTTAAATAAACGACACACTGAGACTGTCTATCGACGGTTGAATTTAATTGTAATGGAAGAAAGACGACTGGAACATATCGTCTCGCGTTCCTATATTCGCGTGGTACAAAACAATGCCACGAGATGGCGCTTCAAACGTGAGGAATGAAAAAAAAAGATCCATGGTGCGAAAAGAGTTTGATTTTCTACGGACACGATTGGGCGACCTCTTGGTGAGAATCTCTTCTAGCTATGGAGAGGGAGAAATATAATTTTTTTTTTATCTCAACGTTCACACCTCGACACTATGATTTTTCATTGCGACGAGAATCCAGATCGTGTTTCGCAAAATAAATGCTTCTTTTTTTTCTCTCTAACCTCGCGCTCGCTATTTTCTTGGAAAAAGAATCCGAGTACACGCGCGTGCGAGAGGAACAAGAAGAAAGTAAGAAAAATGAAACTTGAAAAAAAAAGAGAAGAGTGAGAGAGAAGAGTAGAAAGAAAAAAAAAGAATTACCAGCGCAGAGAACGTCGCGTCCCGGGGACGCCCGTTGCTGCTGCTAGTTTCTCTGCCCCACCCAGTAAGCGTCGGTAGGCAGCAGCCATGCCGGGTTCCCGATCAATATTTCGTCTCGAGCCGAGCTAGCCCGAACTGTACCGAACGAGCGACGAAAATTTCCGAAGTCCCGGCACGAGGCTCGCCGAGTTCCCCACTCGCTGGCAGCGTTGCCGGCTCAGTCGCTGTGCGGGAGTGGTCACCGAGGGATGTGTGGTGTCGTAACGCGTGACTGAGGGGAAAGAGTAAAAAAAAAAAAAATTGAAAATCGAAAGAACGAATAAAAAAAAGCATTAGTCGTACGAGCGTGAACCCGGGCGAGTAGTAGTTTTTTTTCCACTCGCGTATATTAATTAATCAAACGTTTTAAAACTAATCCGTTACGACGTGAAGCGGGCGTGATCTCTAGTCGAAAATATTGAGAGAGAAAGAGAGAGAGGGAGAGAGAGACGAACTTTATAAAAGACACTAAGTTTGGGGAGGGGGGAGTAACCGAGAGAAAAGTCTCGTTTTTTCGTATCTTATTTCTTAACCGTGTTTTCTCCGCGTTAAACGGGAGAACAGAAAGAGAAAGAGAGAGAATAACGAGACACGGTTCGCGGTCAACTACTGCGTGTATTTTTTTATTTTAAGTATTTATTGTACAAAGGAATTTCAAAATAGGTAAGAACAAGTTTTAATTATATTTTATACAATTGTACTATTTATAATAAAATCTCTCTTCCATGTGTGTCTGTGTGTCTGTCTGTGTGTGTGTGTGTGTGATTTTGCCGACGGGAGACTAGCTAGAGAGAAAGAGTCACGGGTGTGCCGAGAGAGTCGTCGTACTCGTGATCTCGTGCTAATCTCATCTCGCTGTGGCCCTGTATCGTTCTCTTTCCGTCGCTTGGTACGACAGGAAATTCTTCGAAGACGCACTCACGGGACGATTTCGATCCTCCGGAATGTTCTAATTATTCCGTACCGAGAGAGAGACCCGCGTGTGCATTCCTTTTTTGGCTATGTCGAACGCCTCGTTTCTCTTTTTCCCGTCGCCGAACCGCAGGCACGCATTTTTTGTTTCTTTCTCTTTCTTTTTTCTTGTAACGTTTAAGCTTGATGCTCGAGACTATTTCCGACTACTCGAGACTGATTTTAGCCCCCACGGAGTTATTCCATTCTCTCTTTCATTCACTTTTTTTTTGTTACTCCTCGTTGCACGCGATAAGCAAGAAATTTCTTGATAATAACGTTCTATCGATCCCCCCTGTTCCTGTGTGAGTTTCGCGACGCAAAAAGGCGTCCGACAGCCGCATTGGCGCAACGCGCTCTTCGGACATGTTTCTGTCTCGCTCTATCCCGCATTGTAGTTCCCGTACTCGCCGCTACTGCGTACCAGTTCCCGAGAGAATCTCGTAGCGAGTGAACACGCCTCGGTGAAGAAAAAAAGCAATAATCGGAATTTCCGACGGGGAATTTTTTTTTACCTACGCCTTGTGTACGTGTTTTACAAACGGATTTGAATACTTTTAGACGGTTAATTCTCCAACGAGGAGAAACTTTTTCGTGAATCGACTGGTCGTTGATTTCTTGCAGCAACGACGCGCCGGCTACGCCAGTGGCGCTGCGATCGCGACTCAAGAATATCGAACATAACCTCTCCCGTTTATTCTCCGGAAACGTAAGAGACACTCACGGTTGTTTCTTCTTATTTTCGCAATGAAATTTTGTCAGATTATTCGTTGCATTTTGAATTTTAATTAAAGCAAGTGATTTTTTAAAAATTGAAACAAAGAAATTTGTTTTTAGATTTTATCGTTGGAAATTTGAAATAAAAATGAGTGGAGGGTTTTTATAATTGGAGAGGGACAATGCTGTGCCGGCGTTGCTCTCAAAATTCGATGAACTCGTTCTATCGTGATAAACATGTGTCCGTAGCGTCTTGCGTCACACGTGTCGCTATCTAAAATAGACATGATTCTCGTTCGAGTTCACGCAGCTCTTCTATAAACTCATTTTCTATGCTCGCGTTATCACGCGAGAATCTAACTGTACCGAAATTACAGTTTTTCTTTTTAACGGAGGAAAATGGTAATTAACAAGACAAATTGTTTTTTTTGCAACCGAGCAACGGTTCGTCAACTCGTCACGCTTAATTAATTATTCGTATCATCGTCGAGAGTGAAACGACAATTTTTATTCCCACTCAAGGTCATACGTTTCGTCTCTCTTAAATATGCACAAACTTCTAACCTTACATCTTTAAAAAAAATAAGTATTGATTAAAAATTTACATCAAATATTTACAAACGTGTTTCAATAAAATTTCCACAATATTAATCCAGAACAAAACTCAACCTCTCAAAAATCCGTAATTGAAAGAAGAATCACGAAAACAAAATGAGCCGTGACAAATTGGCTTATCTACTAAAGTATCGTCGCTCGATGAAAAAAAAGAAAACAAAAATTAAAAAAAAAGTCGTGCTCTTTCTGTAACCCTGTGTCGTGCGATAAACAAGAGGACGATAAAATAAAAAAAAAGGCCCATCACGATATCTTTATTCCTCCACACTGCATATATATAATTCTGGGAAGAAGATTGAGTTGCTAGAACGAAAAAAAATGAACACAGAGAAAAAAGTCCTTCCGTCCTTCGCCATACAGATTTCATTCGTTTCTCTCTCACGTCCAGTTGCAGTAATAAAACAACAGTTGCGGGGTCCTATACGTACAAGCGTGCATTTCGCAATGAAACGTCCCGAGGCCGGCGCGCCTATGTGGCCTGGGGCTATCGATCGAGCGATGGCGCGTGATGAGAATGGGCGGGGGGGCTAGAGGGAGAGAGAGACTATGTTACCCTAACTATTGTTATATACATGCATTGTTGTATATAACTAAGAACACAACAGTAGCGAGTTCTCCTTTATTCGGACGCACGCGAAAATCCCATAAAGCAAAAGAGGCACGAGCCTAACCGATCGCTGGAAATCAAGAATGACCGATGCGGGGAAAGAAGGAACTAATTTTAGTACAATCGGTCGACGACAGAGGGACAGAAAAAAATTAAATCTTTTTTTTCTGCTCTCTCCCAAATTTTGCACAGACCATGTTCTTGAAGAGTTCTCTTCATTCAATGCCAAGGTCATTGGTCGATAATTTATTCTTTTTGTCAAAATTAATTGAAAATAAAAATTACAAATTAGACAAGGGAAGAGAATTTGAAAATCATTTTTTTTCTCATGACTTTGTGATCAGCTCTTGGTGTCGGATAATTATTAATTCGTTATTTAAGAAGCAGGGATGTTTGTAACGACGGGTAGACGGAACAAATTCCACTCTCGGCGCGGGCGACGTAGTCGCGACAATGGCTGACGACAACGAGAGAGACCGCGAGGAGGAAGCGAGATGGAAGAGCCGGCGGCGAGTGGGGAACACGGCACGACTAAACGCGTGAGCGTGATCCTCCCCGCTCTATAACACGAGCCGGCAACGCCGAGAGAGGTCGGGAATCCTCTTTCGTTCCACGCCCCCCCCCCCCCTCTCCTTCACGAGAGACTCTCGGCATCGCACCCGACGGTAGAAAACACCGAAACGATCCGGCAACGTCGAGAACGTTGCTACGAGTCGAAAAACCTCCGTCCGTGTTTATGCCTTGGGTTATGTGCGTGTGGTTTCCGTCTGATACTTTGTCCGTGACGCGTGTGCGTGATATACGTGTATGTCGGTGCGCGCGAGGCGAGCCACCGAAAGCCAGGTGATCGCGCGATTAAATATAGGACGAACGATGCCAACGACGCTCGTCGCCCGTCGGCAATCGTCACGAGTAGAGAAAACGCCAACTACTACTACGTGAAATCCGCCTCCTCGTGTCCCGACGGATAAATATCCACACCCTCGCCTTTTTCTTACATTACTTCATCTTCCAACGAGATTCTTATTTACCCAGGCATATCCTCCCCTCATCTTTTACCAGACGCTTTGTATGAATTTTTACAAACTATTTTTCTCATCAAGAAAATACGAATGAAAATTATTTTCCATTATAGCAAAAAAAATATTATATCAAATATTTTTCTTATCATTGTTATCTATGTTCCTCTAAGTCTGTCATTGTTGCCGAGAAAGTAATTAATAAATGATAAAATTATAAGAGGACTAATTCATGGAATGGAAATTCGAATCGATTTCTCGATTGAGAAAATACGAATGAAAATTATTTTCAATTATTACAAAAAAAATTGTCAGATATTTTTCTTATCATTGTTATCTGTGTTCCTCTAAGCTTGTCATTGTTGTCGAGAAAGTAATTAATAAA
>JAPYZT010005941.1:0-10613 GCA_030522965.1 Tryphoninae sp. A BG-2022a
GATATATTATGTTATTAAATTATGTGCAATTAGTTATATTTAATTATTGTTATATTATATTATGGAATTTATTCCATCGATCTCAATAGAAAATATCTAATAAATAAATAATTATTATTTAACAACAATAACAACAATAATCATAATAATAATATTAAGAATAATAAATTTCACCAAGTTGAGGCAAAAAAAATAATTTTGTTGTATTATGTTGTTAAATTATGTGCAATTAGTTTTATCAAATTATTGTTATATTATATTATGGAATTTATTCCATCGATCTAGTAAATAATATTTAATAATTAAATTATTATTATTATTTCATTATTTAAGAGAATCGATAAAACATTGACAACAACTTGTCATGTTACTTAGCAATTATTAATGAAAATAATCGAAAATATATATAGTTTTAAAAATGATCATCATTAATTATGAATCGATAATTATTGACTTTGACTCACCTATCTCCCTGTACAAATGCGCGTTCTTCGCTTTCTCGATAATTTCAGAATTGAAAAATGCGTAGGGATAAGATTCGTACGGCGGTGGTAATTGGATGTACTTGGTATCAGGACGACGAAGTACCGCCTGATAAAGAGCACACTGGTACGTTCCCTCGTTGATGTAATTACGTGCCCACAATGCGGTATTGAAGAACGTATCGAAATCTTTGGCGTAATAGAAAACGCGGAAGAGCGCGTAAGATTCCTTCAAGAGCTTCGGATAATAGACCGAGAACATCTCGCCCCTTGGAAGATAGCCATTTTCGTACAATTTCAAAAAGTCGTTCACAGCATCCTGACAGGAACAAAAATTTGTAAAAAGATTACGGTCTCCACATGTAAACCATATTTTTCATTTTGATAAAATTTCCCAAAAACTGTCAAAGTTACTCGTAATATTAATATTAATAAAATTATTTCTTGATATTTATTATTATTTTATTAATTCACTATCAAAATCATTTGCATCACCGAGTTTCACTAATTTCGATAACAACAATAGTGAAAAAAACAAAAATTTAATGACGATAATAAAATTACAATAAAATTATAAAATTCATTTATTTCTTCAATTTTATGAAATTATTTTCATTGATAATCCATCACAAAGAATAAAATTAACATATTATTATCGTGGGAAAATTTTAAATTGGTAAATGTCTTAAATTATCTCTTAATTCTTCATCGAATTATAAATTTCCATTTTCCATTTTCTATTCCATTACACATCGATCGCAACGTCAAATAAATTATTCCCACCGACTATACGAGTGCAAGAGCATCGTTAATCAGTTTTTTTTCCTCAAATTATCGAATATTCGATCATACGGAATAAATTATCATCGTTTTCCTGTGTTTTTATTGTCTCGTACCTTGTTGGTGTACGAATCAAGCTTGTCCTTGATACTCCACGCTTGACCAAGTTTGTAGTACTCGGGATTGACGATATCCGGCTGAGATACGTGATAGAGAAGATTGTATACTTGCTTCTGTTTAAACAGATAGTCCTTGTCGGTTGTCTTTGCGTCGTAATAATACGAAGCGGTCGCGGAAGCGAGGCACAGAGCCAACAGGATCAAGCTCGATGTCTGGCTGGACATTTTGCGAAAAAAACGTCACTGGAACAATAATATGCAAGAATCCCTCGTGAGGAACGAAAGCTGAACGTTCACACTGTACGAGACTACGTGATGACGTGCAGGACGTGCACGTAACGCGAAGTGGAGTGACATCAAGTCTTGGTCCAGGAATGACTTTTATAGCGTGTTCAAAGCCGCGCTTTTACAATCTTCGCCTCGTTCGGGTCACGAATAATGACCCCCGAGGCCCCTTTGCGGTTTTTTAATCGAACAACATTTAAACAAAACAAATGACAACAGCTAAGTATCTGGTATATTTATGCGCTTTAATTGTGATGAGGCAGTCGCAGTATTATCGTTCACCCTCCTCTTCGGTACAATGTGTAGCAATTTTTCTGCTAAAAAATTTATTCGATTTAAAAATTTAATTTGCTTCAATAAAAATCGAATTTTCAGGTTGAGGATAAAAACTCACTCGACGAATTTTTTGTCATTTTGATTTAAGAGAAATCATCAAAATTTAAGCTTTTTTTCGATGACAATTATGAATTGTTCATAACTATTTGTTATTTGCTGTTATTATTATTGTTAAATCCTCTGTAATTATGAATTCATTGTCCCTATCGTCGGAAGAATGTATATACATAAATTCAAATAAAGAATAATATTTTGCACGATACTAGAATATCTAAAATACCCTTGGGCGTAGATAATTCGTAAGACTATTAATTAAATAAGAATATTTTCGAGCCTGGGTTTATTGACCAAGCTACAGTCTGATAAATAATCGATTCGGAATATATGTATACAACGAGCAAATTGGTGATTATTCGGACTCGTAAATGAAAACTGGCGAATATAAATATTTACAACGTGAAGAATACGTAAAGTCAATACAACGTTATAAAATTTTGCATTTATTTATCATTGCATTTGATAGCGGCAGACCGAAAACTTATCACTTATCGATGACATTATACGATGTAGCGATACACACACACACACACACCACACAGAGAAGCAGTATATGGGCTACACTGGATCACAATTATCTACTGATGATAAACCGCAGCACGACAAATGTCTCCCTAGCGCTCACAAAAGGAGCTCGCTGCGGACCAGACGGCCTTGTACTAAAATTCGAAAACCGAGTACCTAAAGGTTTTTCCCGGTTATAATCTTCTGGGATATCATTTTTGAGATCCTAAGGGACCATTTGGAATTTAAAAAAAAATCGATTTTTCGAAAATTCTAGGGTGGCCTAAGGCCTTAAGATAGTCCTATCGTTACAACGTTTCCGCTAGATTTCACTGAAAATTTGCAGAAACGTTCTCTGATGTCATATGTATATGTGTACACAATTTCAGGGGTCTTTATCGAATTAAAAATCACGATATTTATTCTTGAAAATCGTCACTTTTCGCAATCTCCCATAAGAGCCCGTGTTAAATATCGCAACATTATCCAATTCGTATCTCGATCATTTGGTCGATGAAGTCTGTTGAAATTTTGTACACATTTTTATATAACATCAAAGAAGCTTCGATTAGTTTTTATAACAAATCTTATGGAAAACAAAATTCATGATTTTGTTTATTATATAACAACTAAACTTTCCGTAAGATCAATTTAAATTTTGAGTATGTTGTTCTTTAGTCGATTTGCAACAACTTTTCTTAATGACCTTTAACGCTTGGTCCACTTCCAATGTGCGAAAAAACAGTAATAAAATTTTAATCCCCCCACCCAACGATAGGACTACCTTAAGTGGATTTCGAATCACCGAGAGTACAGAAAAAGCACATAGAAAAATTGTTTGCCGAGGGAAATCGAACCCTGGCCCACTGGGTGCGAACCGGGAACCTTATCCCATATGCCACTGCCTCTGTACTGAAACGTAAGTTGTTTATACACTATTTGTATTTGAATATTAAAATCAAATTAAAGGAAAACAAGAGAGTACAATAATCCATAAAAAAGTATTCTTGTTCTTTACAGGTTTCTCGATGCTTATGAAATTATTCGTTGCATCTACTTCCACAACAATTGAGAAAAAAAGCCCTGCAAAAATGAAGATGTTGCGCTGGGCGATTCACTCGAGTAAATTTTCAGCCCAGGGTCCCTCGAGCAGCGGCTCAAGGCATCATCCATCATCGACACCAGCTCGCGGAAAGATAGGAAAATTCATTAATTTCACTCGATCGTATCCATACTTATCCTAATATATAATGAATTATGATAAATATCGATTCGATTTCAAGCAGATCCATCGTTATACGTCGGTGGTGATATAGTATTAAGATTTTATCAATTTCATTCTTTGCTTTCTTTCAAGGTTATCAGCCTGGACCTACAAACTGCACCAAGTACTTATCAAGTATTCCAATATTACTATTATTTCGATAGATAATATAATCGCTAAAAAAACAACCGATAAACACTCGTGTATACAGCGATGACTTAAAAACATACGAGGACTTTATCAAGTCTAAACATTACTTTCTTTACCGCACTCGCCGTTATCGAAACGACTTCTGTCTGGGGAGACTTATAATGAGTCTCTGATAAACGCTCTTCATTGTTGCAGTGCAGAGGATGATAAATGTTAATTGCCCGTTGTGGACGCAACAAATAACAAAAAGCCTGTAATTGTACATTTTGATAAGATCGCGAGACCCGCAGTCTGGTCGAATCATTTTGAACCGTCATCGTTCAAACATTTATTTGATTACTACCGATCGCGTGTAGAACATTGCGTTGTCGATAATCCAGATTTTTAATCAGTTTTTAAATTTTTTTTTCTTATCGAAGATTTTCCACTTGCTTATTTGTTTTTGATTATAAAGTTGGAACGTTACAAACGGCTCGACGTTTTATCAAGCATTTTTCGATGATACGTTAAATCCAGAGTAAACACTATTCGAACATCTGTTAGCCATAATAAGCAGAAAAATATAATAATAAACGATGGAAATAATTTATATCGTGTCAATTCCAATTTTCCTAAATTATTATTCAAAACTGTACAAAAAAATTGAAACATGCATTTAGCGTTTATAAAAATCTTTGAACATTTTTTGAGCTCTAAATGAGTTTCCAATTCAAATCAAGAAATATTATTATTGGAATCAAATAAAGTTCCTTCCAAACTGCATCGTTTTTTTTTATTCACATTGCACTAAAAAATTTGCCAAATCGAGTAATGTAGACATGTATTATGAAATATTGTCCTCTTTATTTCGTTACATCCCCTACAGAAAGTATGCCAACGAGTTAGCAGCCAGTGCATATATATATATATATATGTATATACATTTAAAAAATATATATTCAATATATATGTAAAATAGTTGGTGGAAGTATCGAGCAACGATCATTTTTGAGGGTCTTCTTAAACCGTGAGGTTCAGCTCTTCGGCTTGTTTGTGATAGATCATGACATCTTTGAAGAACACGTTGGGTACGTTGAAAGCGTAAGTGTGAACAGGCCTGTCCAAAGGATATCCCATGGGATGACCATCGACGACACTCGCACCCCATACTGGAGTCTCGACGGTTTGGACCTTAGCGTCATCCACCTGGCTCACGAAGACGAACAGCTTGAAGGGCATACCTTCCTTCTTACCCTTGGGCAGAATGAGACGGTCGGGGAAACCGTACAGCTGCTGTGGGTAGCTGTATTGTTCACCACCCTCGACGGCCTTCTCCAATTTCTTCCAGAATACCGGTCCAGTCACTTCGTCGGGGTAAACAAGCTGGCTAGCGTAGTTGCTACGTTCGATCTTGTTGATGCCGGTCTTGACTAAAAATGCGAAGAAAGAGAAATAGACACGATGGATCAGAGTTCAATTGATCATTCGGACGAGCTTTCCATTTGAATGCAAATCAAGAAAGAAAATGACAGAAAATGATTGGGAAGACTCACGGTCGACGATCCATTGGTCCAACTCGAGGAAGTTCTGCCAGTTGTCAGTCAGGTCCAATTCGTGACCGTGGACGTCGTACTTGGGTCCGAGGAAAACGCGAACCATGGATTTGACGTTCTTGTCGCTATTGACCGTGATGTGGTAAGTGAAAGGTTTGTGGTTCAAACGGTGTTGGCGAACCTTAACGTTCAAGCCTTGGGCTTCCTTGTGGGAGGTCACTGGAAGTGCGTTGGAGATTTCCGAATCAAAGTGATCGAAGAAGGTCGTCAGCTTGTCGATAGCAACGGATTCGATCTTGACACCAGGGAAGTTCAGCTCGTCGTGAGTGTAGACCGGAAGATGCGACTTGTATCTGATAACAAAAGAAAAATAGTGAATTTGTGATGAATGAAGAAATTTCCTATGGGGAATCTGTCCAATCGTTGTTTGTTCACTCGAGAATCTAAAGTTATTCTAGAGACCTGATGAGACATCGATATTTTACAATAATCCGTAAAAGGGGATTGAGGATATTTAGGGTTGACGTACTTGAGTAGGTGGCCGAGGATTTTCTTGTAGATGCGGTAAAACGCTGGGTCCCGGACGCTAGTGGTGAACGTTTCAAGAGTGCTGGGTACGATCTGATATTTGTGAACGGGTTCGAGGTTGAAGCCAAGAATCTTCTTGCACACGTGATCCAGAGAATCATAAAGACGGTAGTTGACGGAATCTGCGTTACCCTCGATAACGTTGGCCAAAATGTTCAAACCTTCCGGTGTGTAGATGTCAACATGATTATGCTTGGAGTCAAGAATGACTCCGGTGTCGATAGCCATGGAAACACGAGTCTCGATGTCTTCAACTTGTTGCACGTACTGGTATTTGTAAACCGGAATCTCAGAGCCTGATGGGCGGTGAGAGAACGGAAGACCGTTGGGGTGGAAGATGGTCGGGTGATATCCAACGGTGATCGGTTTGTGCCAGTCGATGTACTCCATCTCGCCCATGCCGTTGGACAAACGTTCGAGGTAGTAACGGGCCAAAAGTTGCTTATGGCCGTAGAAGTAAACTTCACCACGAAGATTCGTGGGCAATTTATGCTCGGCGGTGGACATCCAGAATGGGAATTCGTGCTTGAAGTAGAAGTAGAACGAGTTCAGACCAACATCCTCGGTGAAGTAAGCCAGTTTCTCTTCGCTGTTGTAATCGTGGCTCATGTACCAGCCGCTGTAGTTGGCGTTTATGACGATGTCATTGACACCTCCCTCGTGGTACTTAATGCCAACTCCCTTCTTCACTGTTGCTGTTGATAACAATGTAATGGTAAATTATTAATTTTGACGTAGTTGCAATTTTGTGAGCGGTGGAAAAATGGAAGCGAGGATCTAACAAGACCCAGAAGGTTCGAAATTATTTAAGGAAATTAGAAGAGAACATTTATGTACGTACAAATGTCACCCATCTTGATGTGGTAAGCCTGTTGGATAACTTCGTTGTTGAAGAAGTAATGCGGCATAATTTCGTACAGAGGCGGCAGCTTGATGTACTTAGTGTCCGGACGGTGGATCACGGCTACGCTCAAAGCGTAGGTGAAGAGTTTCTCGTTGACGTTGAAACGTGCCCATACGGCTGTGTTGTAGAAGGTGTTGAAGTCCTTGGCGTGGTAGAAGAGTTCGAAGAGTGCCTTGGCTTCTTCGAGGTGTTGGGGATAGAACACAGAGAAGACTTCTTCGCGGGGGAGCATACCATGCTTCAAACGGTTGAGGAAATCTTGGACCACGACCTAGAAAATAAATTCACGAATGAAGGAGCATGGTTGCTTTCTAAACATCAATAGCGATGTTAAAGGACCTACAAAACAAATTACCGCATGAAAGACAATGGTCGAATTCAATTAACAATTTGTGTTGACCAATTTGCCATTTTCCAGAAAAGCTGATAATAAATAAATAAAACAGAATCAAATAAAAAAACACGCGATCTGTAGCAGCGACAGATGGAACCGGGAACCTCAAATACTAAGTTCTATCAAGTAGATCGGTAACAAAGATTGAATTGTAGGAACAGAATGAAGACCAGAAAATTCTAGCTGCAAACTTGAGCTAGGATCATCGTTGTCATGCTCAGTTGCTATATCAACCCAATAATTCTTGGATATAGAGACCATTCGAAGTGAGAAACAAATTGTGGCAAACCCTAGCTATGAGAATCGGTTGAATTCTAAACATCAATAGCGATATTAAAGAATTCCAACCGGGAAGGACTAGTACTGTTTTCATACCTGATCGGTGTAAGAGTCCACATGATCTCCGATGCTGTACGAGCGAGCCTTCTGGTAAAGCTCGGGAACAACCGTAGTAGGTTGATCGACGTGCCAGTAAAGCTGGTAGATGCTCTTCTGCTTGTTCAGGTAGGTCTTGTCAGCGGTAACGGTTGGTGCACCGGTACGAGCCGAGACAAAAGCGAAGGCCGCGCAGAACGCGAAGATCGCGAAGACAAACTTCGTCATTCTGTTACTTGTATCCCACGGGCGACGAATAGAAACCAACGATTACTCCTGGCTAACCAGAAGTATGTGCTTCATTAATTTTAGCCGACCGTTTATATAGTCGTCTTCGCTTTTCGAGTGGGGATGGAATAATCTTCGCAACCTCTGACACGCCCAGCCGGATCCTGCTCATGAGGTAAACTCCGACAGATAATGCGCTGTTGATTTCAATAGGCTGCAGCAAACAAATATACAAAAAAAAATATCATTTTAATGCTGATTATACCTTTTTGCGATCGCCCTTGACCGTACATTGCCTGCGTTAAATTCTCGCAAGAGCTGATACCCGTTGCACTTTGACACGATGCGACCGACAGATTGGGCTTCCACCGGACCGTGACCTGAGTTCAAACAATGAGTGCCAATCGTTGCATTCATTATTAGCCTCGCGAAAGCTGAATGAAACCATTAAACTCAATATGATTTACGCTGTAACGATATTTTGTAAATACGCCCATTTTTATACAAACGTTGCTTGAAAATAGATAGAAACCCCTCAGAATTTTCATGCTCTGCTGCTTTCAGCTTTACCAGAAGAAATCTTAATGGGAAACCGTTCATTAACTCTTTATTTTTGTTTTTTAAATAAAGATATCGCAATGAAACGAATCGTCTGTTTTCCTCGCCGTTTTCAAGGGACGATTCGAATATGTGAAAATCAAATTCCTCATCTAATGTAAATCTAACGATTCGAAGGGGACACAAGTCTGTGCGGTTTATGAAATTATCTTAACGATAAGAAATCGAAAAATTGCTTTTTTCGTTTTATCTTCCAATCGTTGCAGGAAATTTTTGAAAATAATTTTAATGCTGATGTCATTAGTTTGCAATGTCAGTGTTATTGCATTTATAGCTGCGATAATAACTTACTATCATTGAAACTTTGCAGAAAGTGTTTTCTCTTGGATTTTTATAACGATGGAGTTTGTCATTTTTAATCGTCCTTAACATCTCCTTGACTCGTTGAATATTTTGCTTTTATCAATTTATCGGATAGAACTTTGAAAAGTTATTTCTTATCGGTAAAATGCAAGGTCATCGCGCATTTTTACGCGACAAAAATTTGTTTACTCGGTCTTTTTCTTATTTTTGAATTCGTTCTCTACGTTGTCGCGCTGACGTTTAATCGTACGAAAGAGACGGTGATTATCATTTTGAATATATTTTCCATTACCGACTCGTTCGATTAGTCCCGATAACCCTTCGAAATATCCGCCCAGTGTTTATCGTTATCCGGAAATTTGTATTCGCGACACAACATGTCCGTGTTGATGCAATGTCATTAGAAATATTAGCTCCTTCCATTTTTCTTTTTCTTCTTTCCAAATTTATATAAATTCAACCTGTGCCGTGATCAAAATGGCGCCGGAGATGATTATTTTATTGTATTTTATTCATAATTTTATTGATTAATTTCTTACATCTAAAGTATTATCATTTAACTTAAAAGCCTCCAGTTTTACCGGTGAACCTGTATGGTAGAAAAATGTGATAGGATAACAAGGTCATTCGCAATAAAGTCCTTTATTGTTTTATTCTTTCAATTATGTAACTTCAATTATTTAACTTCAATTATTCAACAATTTAATTAACTTATGAGTAGGATTTGCCTTCAAACGTGACGATCGATTTATGTCTTCTTTTAAAAAAAGGTTTATGTCTTTCTACTTTGGACGATTGTGTTCGTTAAAAAAGAACTTGGGTGCATCAAAAAATGATTACTCGTAAAAGTATAAAATATAGAGAGGGAGTTATGAATCTCTATATAGTAGTAGCATTTATTTCCACCTGTGCCCTTTCGAGCTTTTACAAACTCCCCTCTCACTCTTTCCCATATTTACATTTTAACATTTCCTTATATTAATCCATTGCTATTTCTGTTTGTTAATTTACTATTTTTCTCGTTCCCTCTCTTCGTCTCTTCTATTGGCTATTTTTTCGAACTGTCTCACCACCTCACACATTTCCTCAATTAATTCCTTCTCTCCCAGTGCCCTGGGCCATCTCGTTGGTTCCGTGTTCTGTTGTTGTTCCTTCCATTGTTGATATTTCTTCAAGGCTTCCTCCTCCATCCGTCTTCCCGCCTCCTCACATGCCCATATGTGTTTATGAATCTCCATATATAAAAATAAAAGAATACTTCGATTTTAAACGTATTTCTCAAAAAAAACACCGAAACAATGTTTTAAACGGTATTTTCAAATATTTTCAAATATTTAAACGGAGATTTTCAAATACTAACAACAAATTGTTGTTTTAACAATGTCATCGATTTTCTTCAAATTTTTTTGGAAAAATTTGTTCTTTCTTTAACAAAATTAAAAAGTATAACGAATTTTTAGCCTAGATTTAAAATAAGCAAACGATAGTTTTCAGTTATTTGTGTTAAAAAATATCTGAAGAAAAATGTTTAAAAAGATTTTCACATGAGACAAGAAATATCTTACTGCTCCACACACAGTCCACGATAGAGCTTTCACCATGCAAAATAACATAAAACCATAGAACGTCTAAACTAATTAACCTACGTGAAATCAGATCAGATAAAACCACTCGCATGAAAAATTGCAATTTTT
>JAPYZT010005943.1:0-13042 GCA_030522965.1 Tryphoninae sp. A BG-2022a
CTTACGCCATGACACTTTGATGCGTAAAAATCGGCTACCTTTCACTTTTGGAGCCATCTATCGGTAAACAGCGAGAACTTAGTTGCGCACCTAATATATTATTGGTATAGCTTGAAATTGGACCGTTCAAGTCGAGTGTTCTCGCCCGAGCGCTTCAAAAACTGTAATATTTCTAACACCCTGAACAAAAATAAGGATATCACATGTCACACTCGAAGTCAACTCGTTTGTAAAACGAAACGTAATTCGAACGCTACACGCTTGTAAATAAAACAACATCGACGACGAGTTTGTTGGAAAAATTACAAAAAAAAAAAAAGAAAATGAAATTGGAGATAAGCTTGGCACCGATATTTCATTATATCGTCGGAAAATAAAGAAAATATCCCGCGCTCATCGAGTTCCGTGTAATTTTGTACAATTGCCGAGGTGAAATCGAATAACTTCAGGTACTTCCACGACGATGAGGTAATTCGAATTTACCGCGAAGTTCTTTTTTCTTTCCGCGCACGAAACTTTTCGAGCCGTTGCGTTATGCGCCCGTTGGCTCTATCGCTAATTGAATCAAGTATTAATCGTTGAATCAGTAACTTCCCTCACGGGCTCTCGAGCTTAAGTACATAACGGTTGTATAAAGCTTTATCCATGTACTCGTGTATATCGGTATACAGAACGTTGGGTCTCGACCAGAATACAGGATGGTTACAGTCGAATCGTTGGGCCGTGGCCGGAAGTTACCAACCCTCGAGGCTATTCGCGAAAACATTGACCGACGTGAGTTTGACCGGTACGTTGTGTTTGTTACGCGCTCGTGTATTCCTCCTATAGGTGTGTGTACATGTATGTGTGTGTGTGTATGAAATCATAATAATATATACGCTTGCGGAGGGCGAAAATTTTGCTCGCGAGAAACTGCGCTAAATCCCCCATGAAATCATGCCTCTCGTTCAACGAGAATACCGGACATTCGAATCCCCAAAGGGCAAGAGAGTACAACCCTCGATGGGTCGGTGGGAGTTTACGTACAGCGTATGCCTAGAGGGCGCATGGAGAGCTTCCAAATTTCCACCAGTTACATCAAATAATACGAGAAGCTTGTTTAACTTTCTCAACGTATCGACGCTTGATATTCCTTATTCAAGACGCGATAATAACAATAATACTTCACTCGATGAATTAGATGAAAAGTGGACTTACCTCGTAAAGACAAGGCACAGTAACGTGACGCTGAGGATCATCAATTGTTGACTCAAAGCCGATTGCGACTTCTGCATCGCTCTGTGTAGATCGTTCTGGAGCGTTGATGAAAATTACAAAAAAAAACAAAAATGTGCGAATTATCGTTAATCACTTTTATCGAACGCAGAGCTTTTTGTTCTTCGTTAATGACGTTATACTTACGAACATATTGTCCAACGAGTGTTTTGCCAGCCAACAGTTGAGGAATACCGGTATGAAGAGATTTCGCATCGGTGGATAGAGAAGCTGAAAAACAGGGATATGCTAATGAGATTAAGGTCAATTTCGGTTTAATCGATTTTTTGCTTTTTTTTCTCAATTTAAACGACACTTATCGTTGGTTAGTGCAAACGGTTCTACGTACGCGCGCGGTTACATACGTTAAATGGCAACGTGATTAGCATTTACCTACGGGTCGATCTAGGCCAATCTGTGGTTATGCACTCGTGACCTCCAGTAACTTTGCCTAATTTCAAGCGTTTGGATTCCAAATTGTACGGAATAATTGGTACATACCAATAGAGCTATGCTAACAGGCCAATCGATTTATCGCGCTTAGATTAATTCACGGTTGATCCGAGTTTTGCTATTTTCGTGACGATAGTCGATATTCGTAATTAAAAATAATTCCTAAATATAGAATCTTGAGTTTAGAGCTTGAGTGAATTAAGGATCTAGTTCGATCGATGATTATGGATTCGACGTTTTGGTCCGGCGGAAAGTGGTCCCGGCAAAGAGACGTGAGGTGAAATGGTCAGAGTTAAAGTACTCGCGCGGTTTCGCGCATTTACTTTATAGCTGGTAAATGTGTGAGCGTGTTCGTGTGATCGTGTGTATAAGTGTTCGTGTTCGAGTAATGGCTGACGTTTATTCGACAGAGGGCTTGACGTTGCAGGATTTTCCACTGTCAAACGAACCGCTAATTATCAGTGGACGCGACCATTACCAAAAGTGGGTCGAACTCACCCTTGAACAAGGGCGCGAGTTACTATATAGGGATTTATCGATCATTAGGTAAATAATGAAAAAAAAAAGAAAGTGATCATTAAAAATTGCTTCGTGAATTTTCGCGCGAATATCGTACGAGACAGTCCGCGAAATTACAGAATGATTATCATTCTTATTTTTATTTTACGAGAACGAAAGGTTGAAATACTACGAAGAAACGGGAAAAAGAACACAAATATATCCCCCAACTCCCATCGGAGTTGACGACATGTTTTTTCTGGCCCCTCGTCGGATAAAGAGCTCGTGGTAAAACGAGAGGAAGGGAAAGAGAAAGAGAGAATAGCGTGTGCCGGAGAATCTGAAAAAAAAATAATAATAATAATAATAACGACACGCAAGACCCGGTATAATATGAAAGGCTCTGAATTTTTAAAGACAAACTCTCTCGCTCAGTGGAATTCGTTTCTTTTTCTTCGTTTCTCCGAGTCTACGCCACGCCTCACATCGTACCGTTCTCATCTTCTTTTTTTTCTCTCTCTCATTTATCTCTCTCCCTTTTCCTCAGCTACGAATAATCTCAAACGCGTTTGAATTATTTAAGAATAAAAAGCTCCGGTGAAACAGCCAGCTTCTAAAGTTTACACTTTTCAACTATCGTACCCACGAGAAAACTGGAGTTTCTCGATCCACGCTCGGGAGAATCGCGAGGGCTTACTTTAATACCGAGCTTTACGTCAGACCGAGGTTAGCAAAAAATTGTCTGGCAGAGGGTCGGAGGCTAATTAAATTCGCGACGAAACAATAACGAACGGAGTCACGTAATGATGCTACACCCTGCGAGATACGCGTCTGTTTTATTTCTTCGTACAGACGTGCAAAAACAAACCAAAATTTACTATACAAAAAATTTAGGTTAAAGCGTAAAGCTAAATGGGAAGTGGATGATCTATTATTAATATCTCGTACGTTGCCAGTTACATGATCTACTTGAGAATGAGACGAGATAAATTATATCTATGGAAGTAAGAAGAAAACAAGAAAAATGAGAGTCTTGAACTACGATTCATTTTTCTCTTCTTTTTACGTTTCTCTCGTTGTCTCAAGGAAACGCGACCTCTCGCAGCTACTTAGCGAGAGTAAAGATATCGTCTTGCGTAAAAAGCTTCGTCTTACGAATGTTCTCGAACAAGTAATGGTTGTCTCGTTTATGTTTTCTTTTTTTTTCTGTTTTCATTAAAAAAAAATTCTATTATACGTCAGTTTGCTAGATTGTTACGAAAAAAAATTCATGCTGGATAAAAACAAAGAATATAAATTTTGATTATTATTATAAATTGTTTTTGTTTTCGCCAAGAATTATTTCGACTCGGATTTATTAATACTCACCGTAATCGTGAATGGTATTGTGTTCACCAGTTCCAGGATGAAGTGGAAGGATAGGAGCTGCTGCCAAACGTTTCCCTGTGGACATTAGGAGGACAGCTCAACATACCCAGCGGCATACTTAACAATGTTAAGCGCGCGGATTGATCGTTAAATATTCAACTATTTTATCTATTTGTTAATTTTAATGTAATTATCGATCGTTGTTTCATTTCGAGACAAGGAAATACGAACAAAAACTTGCTCGCCTCTCGATACATCGAGTCGCAAAATATTGTTCTTTCCCCGGTTTGAACGAAATCCCGTACGATCGTCGAAGTGAAAGGTTCTCGTTCACAACGCTGAACTTTTTACCTCTCACTCTCGCCTTTTCTCTTTTATACACCGCGAGATCGAAATCGTCGCGTTCTCGAACGGGGCAAAAGCTCCGGTTCGCCCATTGAGTCTTATCTCTCTTCCTTCGCGATCGCAGACACCGCTAAACACACACACACACCCTCATACACACACATGCATATACACATGTATATATACATGTATATACATGATGGTGAAGCGTGAAGTTCGACGTTCCATGGTGCAGACGGAATCGCATCACGACCATCACCAGACCCCCCTAGAGGCTTTATCGATACAGCCGAGAGTATAAGTATAGTTTATTTATGCAACGTATAGCTATATAGCTATTGATATATAATGAGGACGGAGCTCAGAAATCATGGTGAATCTATCGCCGTTTCGAAAGCTTTCTCGTTCGATAAAGCAACTATCGGCGAGGTTAACAATGCGGATGAGGTTTGCACAATACTGTAATATTTGGGAATAAAATTGTATATTTGGGAAAAATTTGCATATATTATTATTTGCATAATGTTAGTTAGGAATTTTGCAAATTTGGAAAAAAAAATCACGATACTGCGATATTTGGGAATAAATTTGCACATTTGGGAAAAAATTTGGCCAATACTATGATATTTGGGAATAAAATTGTACATTCAGGAAAATATTTGCATATATTATTATTTGCATGATATAAGTTAGGAATTTTGCACATGTGGAAAAAAAATTGCACAATATTGCGATATTTGGGAATTAATTTGCACATTTGGGAAAAAATTTGCCCAATACTATGATATTTGGGAATAAAATTGTACATTCAGGAAAAAATTTGCATATATTATTATTTGCATAATATTATTTAGGGCATATATTATTATTTGCATAATATTATTTAGGTATCTTGCAAATTTGGAAAAAATAATTCCACAATACTGCGATATTTGGGAATAAATTTGCACATTTGGGAAAAAAATTGCCCAGTACTATGATATTTGGGAATAAAATTGTACATTTAGGAAAAAATTTGCATATATTATTAATTACATAATATTATTTAGGAATTTTGCACATTTCGAAAAAAATTTCCACAATACTGCGATATTTGGGAATAAATTTGCACATTTGGGAAAAAAATTGTCCAAATTGTCCAATACTATAATATTTGGGAATAAATTTGCACATTTGAGAAATATTTTGCATATTTGGGAGAAAATTTGCACATTTGGGAGAAAATTTGCACATTTGGAAAAAAATGTCTACAATATTGTAATATTCGGGAATAAATTTACAAATTTGGACATTGTGATATTTGGGAATAAAAAAAATGTCACAAAAAAAGAACAAGAAAAAAGGGAAAAAACAATTCCCGAGACTCAACCTCACATCAAATAGACTTTTTCCCTTAATAATAACGAGTTAAATAAAAATTACAACGCTGAAAAAAAAAACTATTCAACGTCGTAAAATATAATATTTATATATAAAAATTACGAATTTTTCATAGTGCGCCTTTTTTTTTCGTGCCAGTAACCCCAAACACAATCTGAGGGTTCGTAATCCTTCTCGAGGCTTACGTGCAAATCTCGATTGCGATAAAAGAAGGCCACCCGTGTGAAAGGAAGCGAGAGTGAAGGGATAAAACAACTATACACGAGAGGTTTTCCTCCCTTTCGATATACACGCTCGCTTGGGACAACAGAAATTTTTTCCCCTCTCTCTTTCTCGCCCTCCCACTCTCTCTCTCTCTCTCTCTCTCATCCCGCAGTAACACCGCCTCTCGTAATCATTCGTGCGAAAAGGACAAGGGTGCGCCCGAACGCTCTCGAACTTGCCGGTTTTCTCACCCGTGTCTGCACGGACATACATGGAGACGGATATTTTGCCTCGGATAAAGGGAAATTTACACCGTTATCAAAGCTCTTTTTATACATATACAACTATATATATGTTACGATGATATATACAAGTTGAGCGGTAACGAATATATATATATATATATATATTCGTTACGAATATATATATATATATATATATATATTCGTTACCGCTCAACTTGTATATATCATCGTTGAGAGTTTCTGTTCTCGTTCTTCGACCATTATCTTTTTCCTATCGCCATGTGTATATATTTATGTTCTGATCGAAATAGTGTGAAAAGGACGTATATCTTGTATACGAGCCCGAACTTTACGTCCTTTTGGCACTCTTACTATCCGTATCGGTGGCAGTTACAATATACTTTTATTTCCGTCACGCTTCGTGGCATTGCCTCTCGATGTTTCTCCATGTTTCCGGTGTATCGCTTCGATTATTCCAGAGCGCATGGCACTTCTATCTCCGCTTTATATCAGACATATTTATATATATTATATATACGTCGTGATACAGACCCGTGAATGCTTCGCACGCTTCGATGTATCGACTTTGGTCTCGTGCTAACGTTACATACAAGCGTTTTTCTGAAACGCAAGCTCACCCAAGTAAATATATCGGAAAATTTATATCCCCGCATATATATGCGGCTATGCAAAGGATTCGATATATCGAAAGAATTGGAAATCTTTCGGAAGAATATTCACACGAGTGCATAGCAAGACGATAAGATCATTTTTCAAGAAATGAATTTTTCTCGTCGAAATACGCGAATATTGTAAGAGCGAGATATTTTCAGATTTATTGTAAGATCAAGGACCTCGTACTGTTTATAGGACTGGTTAGTATATTAAATTCCGAGCTTTAAATTACGTTCAAGAATTTAATAATAAAAAAAGGGGTCGTTCCGGTCGCGTGAGTGGTGGAAATAAAAATTTTTGAATTACTGTCCAAGGGTCTCGAGGAGGAGAAAAACGTGGGAAGTCTCGATGGGTGACGCTGGCGTCGAACGTTTATGGTACGAATATTATCCCGGTGCTGCAATGAAACAAAACAGCCTTATAGACCGAGCGTATTCACACGCTCACGCACAAATACACGCGAAGGTAAATACAGATATAAATGTATAAAAGCGAGAAGGAGAATAGAGCAACGAACACGTCTGGAAGCCACTGAAAACTCTTTTCTTCCTTCTTTCTTATTCTTTGCCATTCTCATCGTCCTCGCTTGCACCCCTTGCAAGGAAAAGCTTTCCTTCCGCGCTCTCGCTCGCGCACGGCAGTCTCTCGCCCTTTACCCGTTCTCGAGTGTACCACAGAAACGTAACCTCTTGAACGAGCTCTATAAGTTTCCCCAGGGTTCACCGTCGTCTAACCTTTTGCATCCACCCTCATTCACCACCACCCCTATCTTCACCCTCTCCTTCAATTCCACCTTAACTCCGCTCGCTACCTCAACCCGCTTAGCTTTTCCTTTTTCATACGTTAGATCCTCGACGACGTTTACGTTTATCCTTGTTGGATATACGCGAAAGCTCAAGGACCTCGCGACTACCCCTTTTTACTCGCTCGCACAGCCCGACCGTTCGAGCTTTACGAACACACACTCACACACATCCGGAAACGACGTTTTTTTTTTTTGATAGATCCATCAAAATCTGACGATGATGTTTCAGATTTGCTCAACCTGTTTTATTGACAAAAGCCACCCTCCCGGAAAAACAGATTTCCTCAGTTTCTTTTCCCGTTACAATTGGCATTCGCCTGAAAAATCGTATTTTCGTGAGAACAAAAGTAAAAAGATTGTTTTAAACGAATATGTTTTTTGTCGATGCATCGTGTGAAAATGAATGTTTACAATACGATCGTCGTACCAGGGGGTGAAATTTCGATGAACAAGCTGGCGAAAAAATCGTTTTATTTATTACTATTTTCTCATGGGACTCGACCAATGTATAGCTAGTATCGGTTCGAGGTAATGCCATCTGTCGCACCCAAATATTTTCAAGCTATTGATAAAGGCCACACGAGCGATACGCCGTAAGCTCGCATATTAATTAATACCAGGGATTCCTCGATTTTCATAGTGTTAACCCCAATATTCATCGAGTTTCTCGCATGAAAGGGGCTGAAGTCCTTCAACCTGTCACTTTACAGTGTTCCCTCGTGGTGTCACGAATGATATCGATCGATTGAATTTGCAATCTTACTGACATTATACGTATATATATAACTCGATACCCTATATATACATATATAACCCGATACTAGCTATATATATATATATATATATATATATATATATATAAAACAATACTCTACTATAACCATATATATATATATATATATATATATATATATATATATATATATAACCCGATACTAGCTATATATATATACATATATATATGTGCGTGTGTGAGTGTGTGTGTGTTGTCAAGGGAGATTTCGTTCTATAGGTGGGAAAATAGAACAGAATATACGTATGTAAATTTATGTGGGTACCTATACGTCCCGTTCCCCAAAGCATTGAACTTTCTATCTGCTTCGTCGAATCAAATCTCTCTCCTTTTCCATTTTCCCAAACTCACTTCCGTAAGAACGAATCCTTTATATACATGTATGCGCACACACGTGCTAGTGGCAAACGTAAAGGGACGAGGAAACATTCTCCACCCTCAAAATTCTTGACGTTACTTTAATCTTATTTTCGTTTCTCAAATAGGGGGGAGAGAAGTGGAGTGAAACAGAGGTCTAGTTTTATTTTATAAAATCCGGTGGTTCGTTTACACGGGTGAAAATAAAAGTTGCGAATCTTCGAGCTCTCTCTTTCGGATTGCCCTCGTGAAAGTCACTAAGCTTGTTTATCCGCATTTTTGATACGAGTTTTCATCAAGCTCGACATAATTTATTTATATTCTTGATGAAAGCACGAGACTCTGACTATGTGAATAATAAACAAAATGTACTCAAGAAATCTCAAGAGCTTGGCAACACTGAAAATTTAATGGATTTTATTAATGATCCTGAAAAAAGTTGCGCCAATTAAGGAGATGGAAGAAAAAAGTTAATTAGCAACCGTGAGACATATTTGAATAAAAATGAAAAACTAAAAACATTGTAATTTTCAAGATTATTCGTTATTTTCCCTCTTATCGTTATATCTAACTACGTGGTTGAATAAAAAATGAAATAAGAGAAACGAGTATATATCTTGCCCGTTTAAATAATGGAGAATTCTCAGAGATATCTCGACCTCGGTGATACAGTTTGTTAGATTCTTCTATTGGGTAAATTTATATGCATATGTGCGAAGGTAAGTGAGCGATAAGAGTTCGCGAGGGGTGAAAACAAAGGGGGTTGAAAAAAATGTGTTCCGTTTTCCATAAAAACGTTATTTATCGTACGGTGGAGCTATTATCGTTTCGACCTTTCTCCAAGTGGTTCGTCTATGCAGACTCTCCACTTTTGGAGCTGCTTACATCGTCAGTCAAGCTACGAGACCTTATAAGTCCTATATAGTACATACACACAAACTCAAATCCACCCATCCACTCATTCATATATATGTATATATATACTCTATACTCATTATATATATATATAATCTGGATAGAGTAAAGGCTCTTTCAGGCGACAATGCTCCCAATTACGCTGGTAATGAAGCTTCCACTAGCTCCAGTACGTCGAACCGTGAACTTCGGGTTTTCGCTTCTCGACACACCCGAGTAAACAATATGGGAGAATATAGCAGGATATCATGCAGATTGCCTCTAAAATCGTGGAAAATATTTTACATAATGAAGTTCTTGAAAACCGTAGTTACACCGTCGCTGATTTTTGAGACAATGATTTTTCAATGAAATTTGCAGACTATTTATAATCCTGATTAATCGAGCTCGATAGCAAATATGTAAAAGCACAATAACAATATTTCTTACTTCTTTTCTCGATATCTTAACCACGAGCGTTTCTCAACGATGCGATAACGAACTTTCTTTTCACAACGACGATGCTTCGTCACCAATCTCAGCCAACTCGAACGTCATTTTCTCAAAGCTTCTCGATAAATTTCACGTTTCATTCAATCCTCATGTTAATTTTTTAATATCGCGAAGTAATAATAATAAGAAAATCGATCGAACGATAAACTATCGCGCGTGGCGACAAATAACTATGGCGGAATTTTTTTGCAGCGCGGATTATAAACGATAATCGCATTTTCGTTTTTATATTCCCGGCAACGAGAGGCGAGCGCGCACGTGTGAATTATGTTTTTTGATTTTAATTTGCGCAAAATTAAACGCAACGTAATCCGGGACGAATATCCTCGTAACGAGAAGCGACGTACCTTGTAACCGAGATAAGCGAGCAGCAGAGCTTCCGTGAGCGATACCATAGCCAGTATCACCTGAACGACCCACAATTCCAATGGTCTTCTCACCCATAATATTGCGTCCCAGTTTATGGTCGAATGCTCTTGAAACTCCTCCTCCGTTAGGCTCTGCGATGCCAGAATCTCCGATTTGTTTCCCGGCTGGCAACCGTAGCTGTAATTATGGGAAAGCACAAATGCCCGCGTACCAAACTTTTCAATACGAACGAATAAAAAAAAATCCATTTTTCAACTTCTCAATGTTCTTTCTTTTCTAATAAAAACAACGAAAATACGAACATTGTAAAAATTGTCTATGTAAGATAAAAAATCAACGAATTCTGAATGAGGAAACTTTTGAAACAAAAAGATTGTTGCGTCTTACCACGAGGCAAATGTAGGAACGCTGTCCGTGATAACCCTGAATATGTAGAGGAAGCATGTTAGCAGCTTGAAGAAGAGATTCGCGACTCTTATTCTCAAACCTGAAACGAGATTGTCAAATGTTACAATAAATTAAGTTCATTGTTTTTGCATAAAATTTTCATAAAAGAAAAAAGAATTTAGAATGAGAAATAGAAAATGGAATAGAATGAAAGGAGGAGCGAGGAATAGAGGTGTGATAACAAAAAAAAGAGACAGGGAGGTAGGAATCAAAGAGTGATTTGATTGGATAGTGGATTTCTGACCGAAAAATCGGAGGCTCTCGAGGTTCGCTACACGGGCAAAACGGTGAACACGATCTGCCACAAAGGAAATTTCGCGCGATAGAACCCGCTCTGGCATATCTCCCTCCCAGATCCCTCTTTCCTCTCTCTAATCTCAACGTAGCTAGCTACGCTATTGTGTCTCGTCGAGAACAGAGCCAATACAAAGGTTAAAGCGAGGGCCTGTTTGTGTTGCCTCTGGTACATACCAGTCATATCGAGCTAGTCGAAGCTGCTGCAACTGACGTCAAGAGAAAATTTGTCCCAAAGAAAACGAAAAAAAAAAAAAAAATTCTATATTCTCCTACAGAGATTCGCGTATTCACAATTTTCGATCTTACGATGACGCACGCACTCGTTCTCAGAATATTCCGAATTCAAATTTCTTTTTTACACGTTAGTCTTTTCGTTCTACTTGGTTGATATTTGTAATTACGACTTCGTTCCTGTTCGAATTATTGACCTGTTTTTCCTTCGGCAGCCATTTTATTTGCACGAGCTTGTGTACATACGCAAAGTAAATTTGTTTGTAAAGGCAGCGGGTAATTCTCTAAATCTTCATGTTTACCGTGCAATTATGAGCGGAAAAACACGCGTCGGATCGTTCGTGCGATAAAAATTGACTAAGGCTTTAACGAACCTCTGGAAATGCTAATAGCGCGTAAAGCCCGGACTTTATCGACGATTCGTATTTACATATATACGGGATGTTCCATTACCGTTCGAACGAAGCTTCATAATAACGTTTCCAATCGATTTTACGATTTAACAAGCGATAACACAACCTCCAAAAACAAATTATCTAATACGTTTAGACTAGTTTTTATTTTTTTATTTATATACCTTGCAATTTTCTTACGACGTTTGTTTTCGACAAAAAAAATGAAGGTAATCGTTGATTTCAGCACGAACGTGGAATGCCCGATATAATATACGCTATATACACGTGTATACATATATATAGCTGTATAGTTTGCGCGGGTGAATCTACTGCGGGCTACGTTCGACGATTAACGAGCCACTTTGTACGAGCGTGTAGGAAATAAGCGAATTAGAGGGGGGAGGGGGAGAGGGGGGGGGGGAGAGGTAAATTTATTTACGTTTGATGACAATCAAAATAGTCGCGTTAGCGATTTCATGTTAGATCTACGTTAAACGATATCGTTGTAAAACAAGAGTGGATTTAGCGCGATAGAAATTAGTGCACCCGACGTTCAATTATCCGGGTTGTTTTCGAGCATTCGAGTTAATAAATCCAAATGGCTATAAAGAAACAACACCTATGCATATTAAATAGTATCATTTTATTTGGAACGACTTGATTACTTTTTTAATTACTTCGCCTTAAAAGCGTTTATTTCGAGAAACACGTTACTCGGTTATTTCGTTATTTGTTGCTACGTTGCGTGGATGTGTATGTGTCACGCGATGTGTCTTCACGAGAAACGTGAAACATTGATCGAGAATTAATCGAGATAATTATTGAAATCTTTCTCTCGGCTGTTTATGAGGATGGCTGATCATGTAGTGGGTTTTACTACTTGCGGACAACCCAAAATCGTATATTTCGTTCTGACACTCGTTAACACGCTCTGATTTGTAAGTACACGACTTAGAACGTTAAAGCAATATTTGTCCTCTATATTCGCGCAGTTTATACATTTTGTTAAATTATTAATTGTTTTTTTTATCCAACGACAATTTTTTAAGCGTATATTTCTTCCTTGGCCGATTAATATTAATTCTTGAATCTTCTTGAAAAATCTTTGGAATATTAATAATTTTTCTTGGATAAAAAATTGTACAAACGCGACAAGAATCTGTGCAAGTGGAGACGTAGGTCAGCAGGGGAAAACTGTAATGGAAATCAACTCAATTTACAAGTCACAGAGGACCGAGTAAAAGAGTAAGAGAAATTAACATATTTCACTGGGAATCGCTTATTTACGTCTGCGGGGGTAGGAATAGGAGAGATAATAGATATTGCTATTCAACTAGGGAGAAAGGGGAAGACGACGAAAGAGACAGAGAGAGATAGATAGATAGATAGAAATAGAGAGCGAGGCTGGGAGGGAGGGAGGGAGAGCGCGAGAGAGAGAGAGAGAGAGAGAGAGAGAGAGAGAGAGAGAGAGAGAGAGAGAGAGAGAGAGAGAGAGAGAGAGAGAGAGAGAGAGAGAGAG
>JAPYZT010005944.1:0-10189 GCA_030522965.1 Tryphoninae sp. A BG-2022a
ACAGCAAAACACTCATCATTTTAATATGCATCGGTTTTACCCCAGCGAATTTCTTGGCACGCGAAACTACTCGGCGTTAACACGAGCTTTTTTTCGCACGGAGATACGAGACTCTCCTTCTCTCTGTCTGCTGATGTACCGTGTAATTCAAAATTTTTATATACCACGTCATCTCGAGAGAACCGCGGCACGTACAATCACTATATATCCCCGTGTACTTTCTACACTGCCAGAGGCTCCGGATCTACGAGAATTTTTCCGCGAATTGTGTTGTCTCGGGACTCTTCGTCGCGTCGCGAAAAATACGCGGTTACAGTTTGTTGTTGGACTGGGGATACGGTGAATGAGGTGGGAAGGGCGAGAGACAAATGTGTTCTATTCGAGCAAAGAATGCTCGCGGGTAGGAAGAATGACTGCGCGGTACACGCCTAGACTAGATAGATGTATAAAACTATACGCGCTACGTATCCGTACCCTCCTCTCCGTTACATATCTGATGTACATATATTTTATGTATACAGATATATCCGATAAAAAAAAGTCCTCCCTGGCTTTCTAGAGCCAGGACAGCCGCAGAGAGATCGTACAATCTCGCTATGGAAAAGTTCGCGGTTGGATTGTGAAAAAGAAAATGGAAACAAAAAATATGAAATACCAAAAATAGTAAACAAAAAACGATAGAGAGAAAAAGACTGCTGGCATCGCTATGTATCGTCGTACATATATATCCCATACAGTTCCACGGGTGCGCGTGCAAACGTTACAAATGGGCAATAAGCAGATTGGATTCACCTAGCGCCAAGCTCTACGGTACGATGCATGGTCGAGAGGAGAGGAGAGAGAGAGAGAGAGAAATAAAAAGAACACGATGCCGAAGATAGAGACTAGAAAAGCGTAGAGAGCGGCTCGCGAACGGTGTACTCGGCATCAAGCTTGCGAACGTTTGCCAAATATGAACGGTTCAAAAAGAACATCGAACGAGTCTCTCTCTCTCCCTCTCTGTCGTTCTTTGGTCCGCTACCGAGAGCGACCTCTCGCGATTCAGCCGACTTGAAGTTCTGCTTGATGTATGTTTTTACTATCTCTCTTTCTCTCTCTCTCTCTCTCTCTCTCTCTCTCTCTCTCTATGTCTACATATATATACACATATACATTTGTAGCTGAAAACTCTCTGGTGTGCATCGAGGCTGGTGCATATGCCCATTCGTGCATTTATACGTCGGGAGTCTGGTATGGCATTGCTCTGAAACCGACGTGGAGAGCTTACATCAGCTAGTGGCTAGACGTATCCCAAAACTAGACTTCGCGGAAACTACGCCGGGATGTTGGAGAGGAGAGAGGGGACAGCATTTCCGCAGACTTTGAAAGGGACGGGATGAAAGAGTAGAAATAAAATTGATGGTAGACTTCTCGCCTATGACTTTGTGCGATTCGACCTATCGTTAATTAGCGAATTATTGAAAAACGAATTAACATTAATGTTTGAGGAAAAGACAAAAAATGTTTCATTTTGCTTTTTTTTTGCTTTTTGGCCGTGACGATAATTGAAGAACGACTCGAGCATAGTTCCTGCACTTTATCGATTTCATTTGTCCTCTCGTTGTATACCAGACAGGATGTTTATCCCGGCTTTTTTTTTCGGCGTAAGATTCGTTTACGTATTCACGAATTTCTGTTTTTCTCTGTCGGTTCGTAGTGGCGGCGGTGGCGGCGGCCCGAGAGAAAATACGATA
Organism: Tryphoninae sp. A BG-2022a; assembly: GCA_030522965.1. Classification (NCBI taxonomy): domain Eukaryota; kingdom Metazoa; phylum Arthropoda; class Insecta; order Hymenoptera; family Ichneumonidae; species Tryphoninae sp. A BG-2022a. The sequence goes on from JAPYZT010005944.1 coordinate 1,734, forward strand.
CAAACGGGAGAATTCTCACATTATAAGCAACGGTTACGTTCCCCAAGGCGTTTGTGTAGGTGTCGCGGTGGCTCTTATTCACGGCCGCGATGCCTTAAATTCCACGGATCCATTTATAGGCCCGTTTCTCGCGTCCCCAACGTGTAGTATTATACCGCGCCGCGGCAGGTATAAGGTAAAGCACTTTGGCTCTCGCGTGTCCGCTCACCACCTCCACCTCTTGTCTCTCTACTTATTTTTCTCTCTTTTTCTTATTTTTCTTTTCTCTTTTTTTACCTCAAACCATTCTTCGTCCTTCTCTCCATCTCCTTTATCGCCTATATCCCTCTTTCGCACGCCCATTCTGTGTAACCTCCTTCGCTCGCATCGCTCCTTATATTCCTCCTTATTTCCGCGAGCCGCACACTTTTCTCTCTCTCTAGAATTATTCCAACATATCAACACTATATGTATATATATATATATATTATTTAAAGCACAACGCTTCCCGTTCTCTCGCCGTTTTAAATAAAATCATGCCGCCTTTTCCTTCTCTCTCTCTCTCTCTCTCTCTCTCTCTCTCTCTCTTTCTCTCTGTCTCTTTTACACAAACGGCGTCGTTTCCGAACGCTTCTCTTCTCTAAAAGGTATTTCGAGTAAATTCGCTCGCTATAGCTCTTCCTGCATGCAGAAAGGAAATATAAGTGTACGAGAAAAGAGCCCTGCGCGATCGACTCTTCTCGCATCGCGCCCATCTCGACACCAAACGAGAGTAGATAGATACCTACCACCGCGCTTTAAGCTTCCTTTATTATATCGCCACTTTCTTTCCCGCTAAATACCAAATTTCCTACGGTCGTCGCCAAAGAGATTTCCCGAATTCGCATTTTTCTAGACTTTTCGAACGTTTATTCGCGCTCGACTTTGTAAAATCGAGGCTTAAGTTTACGCCGAGGATCGATCTTTTTGTGAAACGGTTAAATCGTTCGGGATTTATCTCGAACTAAACTCCGAAATGAGCAATAAAAATTGAGCGCGGAGCTGTTTGTCCTGGGAGAGAAAAAATCCCATTTACGGTCATTTAAATTCGATCGGAGTAAATCAAGTTTATTACCGCGAAATCTTCTGTTTGTTTTCCTTTTTTTTATTTCGTTTTCTTTTTTTCCCCCTACGAATTGCAAAAGATTCATCTACGTTGGCTTGATGGAACACAAAGATTTAGATTGTTTTATGGGGGTACGTAAGGTTCGTGTAATTTAACGCAGTAGGAGGTAACAGCTTGAATGAAAAAAAAAGAAGAGAAGGACGTTAGAAGAACCTTAGTCCTTCTCGAGGACGATCACTGCGACATTTTTTTCTCTCGTTTTTTCGTTTTCTCGGTTTTCTCCCTGCGAAGGTAGGTTCTTGCTTTCTCTTTATCGTCTATCAAACGGTGATTTTCCCTCGAATCTCGCTGACTGCGAGAACGCCTCGTGGCCTCTTGAACCAAAGAACTCCTCGCTTTTTCGTTTCTCACTCCCTTTTTGTCTCGGTTGATTTTTCTCAGTCGTACTATCTTTCTCATTCAAACGTTATCGCGAAAGTCTTCGTCACTGCTAAGGAAAGTTTATTCGGTCGAGGATAAAATTCCTTACGATTTAACTTCCCTAGAATGCAATTTTGTGACGCGCAGGATGTCGAATATCTTCGAGTAAAAAATGAAAGAAAATTGATAGAATCGTTATCGATTACGACGATAACGATCGCAGGACAAGGCTAAAATAATTCCTCGTTGTAACGGTACCAACGAACAAGAGCGCAGAGGCGTAAATCCACAAAGCTCCGCCAACGTTCGAACAAAACCATCCCCTCCCACTTCCCAGATATATATATATATATATATATATATATATATATATATATATGTATACATATACAGAAGCGATATATGGGTAACAGTCCAGTGCTGAACAAACGCTAAATTCCATGGAATCCTCGCGTGCGTTCAACAGTTTGACGTACGCCACCACCGGCTTGTTTTATTCATGAACGGCGTCCGTTCTACATGAGCCACAGTAGAGAGGAAGCCCATGAGAGGACCGACGCCAGAGGCGACGGGCACGACGACGAGATTGGAACGGATTTAACAGCTCGACGAGTCTCTCTCTCTCTCTCTTTCTTTCTCTCTCACTTTTCCTCAATTTCTCGCAAGCCCGCGACAAACGAAAAATGTCGTGTCAAAGTTAACGAGCGTTTATGGAATGAAATAAAGGGAACAAAGCGCAATTGCTTATAAAATAACACGATAATAGAAATATTTTCTTATCGATCTAGGTACACGAAGTTTGTATCGATCTTAATGACATGAATTTTTCTCAATATTATCGATGTCTCGAAGTCATTAAGAACCGATAATCGTTCCGACACGTTGTTACGCCCCGTCCCGACGTTCCTCTCGGCTCTCTCGACAACGCATCCAGACAACCCGATGCTCGTTCCGTCGTTCCGAAAACTCTCAAAGTCCCCCCGGACATTCTCCGAGACGACGACAACTACGACGTGCGAAAGGCAAGTCAAAGTTCCACCAGGTCGCTGATCTATGACGTTATTAGTCGCAACATGTGGCGACCCGTCGCGACCCGACGGTGCTCATGGCGACATATTGGAGTACTATATATCCCCCTATCGTGTCCAGCCGCGAGAAAGAGAGAGAGAAAGAGAGAGGGAGAGAGTGAGAGAATCGGCCGGCCGGTGCCGCTAGAATGGCGCATATTGCCACGAGGTTCGCATAAAACGCGTGTGCTTTATTCCTCCCGAGCAAACCCCTCGACAATCGATGAGCAACGAACCAAAAACTAACTGAAACTATAGCCGATCGGCCAGAAGACTGAATGAAAGGGGCCGGTTATTTGTTCGCTATATCTGTAGCAGAAATATGTAACCGTATATATCGTTCCAAGGCGCCGATAAGAAAAACCGAGGCACATTCAGACATATTACGGACGATAATAGTTACGATACAACATAAAATGCCAATAAAAGGGATCGGTAAAGGAAAAAAAGAAGGGCTGACTTTGGAGAGGACTTTGTTAATTTACCTGTCATCCAGATGGTTAGACCTTATTGGCTTTTTCTTATTCTTCTTTCTCCCTCTCTCTTCTTCTCTCCCTGATACATATCGAGGGAAGACCAAAGTTCTCGAGATGGATCTTTTCCGATGAAGAAATCTACGAAATTAGTTTCTTCGAGAATCGGAGCTGTACAACAGCCAATATATATATACATTATGTAATGGCGCTGCTATGGTTGGGCCAGCTTCTCCCATCGATGGCTCGATTACGATAGCCCTCCCTCGATTGCGTGCAACTGCGAAGAAAGCGAGGTAGATACCGCGGAAGATCGGAACGAAGAAAAGCGAGAGAATGAGAGGGGATAGGAGAGAGGGGGAGAGAGAGAGAGAGAGAGAGAGAGAAAGAGAGAGATGAAAGATCGAACGAAGGAGTATCGTATAGAAACTATACATATAGCTTCTCTCGTAATCTGGCTTTAGTGCAAGTCCAATTTTCCTTTTCCCATATACGGTTCCAACTCGTTGAGATGGGATCTCATCATCGTTGCGGAGTAAACTCGCCGAACGATTTTTTTTCTGTCTCACCGTGCTGTCATTTATTCCCAGAGATCTTATTTAATTCTTTGATCGAGTACAGTAATAATAAAAGAACAAAAAAAGAAACAAAAATGGCGGAGACGTAAAGAGGGAAAGAGAGAACAAATATTTTCCTCGAGGTAAAATAATGTATCAGTGTCACAAATGGATGGTAATCTCGGCTCGCCGGATCTCTTCGTTCCATCCTTCGACGAATAACAAAGTATCACAATATACATATATGAGAGAAAGGAACGAAAGAATAAGAAAAAGAAGAAAAAAAAATGACGGTTTATCGACGAACCGATTTGGAGGACGTCTCGAAACATCTATAGGAATATGACCGCACAGTGACCCAACGACACAGTTTCGCCCGGTGAATTTTCGGTGCAATGTGCGGAACACGAGCGAAAGATAGCGAAAGCTCGCTTTTAGACACACAGTCCCGGTCTGTATCACGCGGAAGGATGAACCTTCCGCAATGTCCTCTCTTTTCCCCTCTTCTTCTATATCATCGTCGCGTTTTTTTTTTCTCTATTTCTTTCCCGTAGCCGCAAGGGCACGAGATATGAGCAAAGGGACTTTGTGCAACAACGAGAATGATACGCGAAGAGTGCGGCGAAGAGATAGAGAAAGGGAGGAAGTCGATGTAGGCGAATGTTGCGGTTCCTACCAGCTAGTTTGCCTTTTGCGAGTCGAGTGCCTTTACATGCGCTTTATGTATGCCAAGACGAAGAGGTAGAAATGATAACTCGCACGAGTGCGAGAGAGATAAAGTTCTCAATATTGGAAAGAGCGCTGGATACGTGTGTGTCTCGAGATTCGGACTCGGTGTGTGTCAGGCCCACGAGTCTCTGCCGAAGTCGCCGCCGGCACACGAACGAGTTCTTGCACATGCCCCAGTGATATTATTTCACACATAGACGTTGTATCTACCGGGTGTTTTAAAAACCAACTCTCCCTCCCATAAAAAATTGTTCGAATTTAAAAATCATATTTCTAGAATTGCAAAAATTAAATACGGCAAATAAGAAAAACGATAAGTCTTCTAATCTCGAGAATGTCTCGACTTCCCAACTTTGTCCTTAGAAATGGCACACCGTGTATATTTTCGATTTATATATATATATATAAATCGCGTATATAAGTCGCGTGTATATATATATGTATATACGCGACTTGCACACACGGACAAATAATAATGGCTTTCTGGAGAAGGAACGTGGCACGATTTGAATGTCTGTGTGTCTGTGTATGCGAGCGTTCAGTTTGTGTGTGAAACGATAGATTGTAGGAAGATCGTACAAGCCATGTACAGCAGCTTCGTTGAACAGCAGAGGACAAATATATATATATATATATACAAAGTTATGTTAAACTATATAGAATACGGATGTGCATATAAAGGGTGGAGGGGGAGTGTCGCCGAGATTCAAGTTTCAGGAACGATAGAACACGTGACCCACATTCTTGGATCTCAGCAATACGGCGGTTTAGTTCCCTACTAGCGTATATAGAAACTGGGAACATGGTTTTGTGCATGTGCATACAAACCGCGCACTGAAGAACATACATACGTGACTGTGTATTAGTGTGTGTGTGTGTGTGCTTGCACAAGAGAAGACACGCCGACGTTCGATTCTACGAGCTCGTTGGACGCGACATGTGCCGCTGCCAGTGATGCCTGAACTCGGACCGCAGTCATAATATTTAGAGCTCATGGAGGCATGCGCGCGTGGATTCGTGAGACGCATGCATGCGCACACGTTACGGAGAATTTAACGTGGCCACAATATTCTTCGCTCGTTGATACAAGTTGTGCGGAAATGTGAATTTACATCGATTAAAAACGATATCGGTGGAATTTAATTAAAGATCGGATAATTAAAAATTCAATTGTTTGAATTATTTTGGAAAACTTGTTTTGTTTTTGTATTATAATTATTTTTTTACTATTGGGCTTACGAGATTGGAATTATTTTTATATCTGAAAAGAGGATGCTGCTTTGAAGTTTCTTTTTGCTGGCTTCAACTTCATTTCTTGCTCAGCCTCAGTCGCTTAGGACAGACGTCAAAAGAAACACTGGGACACATCCCAGACAAATGGCAAAGATCTAGAACTGGGCCAACGGTATGAAAAGCCACGTATATATATAAACATAGTATACCTACAAATCTATATATAGTCGAATATGTAGAAGAGAAACAATTTCTTATATACGCGAATACGAATTCTCGATTGCCGGCTATTCGGTTGCGGGTTTTCTCCAGTAGGGTGGAATACGTTGAACGTGTTTTTGGAATGGAGCCAGCGCATGTAGTAGAGGCACAGGAAGAGTTCGCAATGCCTAGGCATTTGGGTTAAACAGAAACCGGTAAACTCGTATATCGAATGAAGTCTTGACGACCGAGTGAGGGAGAGGGCGAGGGAGAGGGAGAAAGAGACGTTTTTCTTTTGCCGATCAAACGATCCGCGGCCCGCCAGCCGGCAACGTACACAGGACACGACGAGGAGTTTTTAATAAAAACTCCTACGCGACATACGTATATAGGTAAAAGGTCCTGTGTGACGTCGAAGAAATATTCCCAAGATGCGAAGAGTATCGAGGGAGAGAGAAAGAGAGAGAGAATGCCAGACAGAGAGGCAGACAGAGCAGCGCAAGGAGAGCCTGTCGAGCGTCTGATAAGGACTCCGCGGATCTCTTTTCCCGCTGCTCTCTGTACCCACTTCCTCTCCTCCCATTCTCCAACCCGGGAACCGAAGTATTTCGAATATTTTTTAAGATATTACCCACTGACGTGAACGATCGTTCGCGGTTAGGCATCTTTTTCTCCCCGTTTTGTTCTCGCACCCTCTTCGCATTACATACCGTTCGCTGATTTTTACCCCGGTCTCAAAGAGATAAGAAATAGCGAATAAAAATCAACCTGTCGATCGAACACCAACGACGCGAACCAAAAAGAAAACCTTGTATCGACAAGAAATAAACAAAAAAAACTACGTCTCACTCTCAAAAGTCAAGGATGAGAGCGAGAGGTAGAAATAATAAATAAACCCTTTCGTGATCGATTTAACGAGAATCAGCGTCGGAGAATGATTCGAGTCGCACGAGCGTGACTGGCGGATTTTCCCTTCTCTCCTCCACCTACCGATTCAAACCTCAATAATAAACATATATATCGAATACAGCGTGATACGAACCGGTGTGTATTACCGTACACTAAAATAGCTCGGATATTGCTGAATGCGGAGTCGAAGCCAAAGGCGTTCACCGGTCCTTACTGACACGAGAAGTCACCGCAGACTCCGCGAAATCTCAGAACTCGGCCAGTTGTCCCGCGCGCTGTCAAGACGAGACCCGTATACACGTTTTCCACTACAGCAAATCTACGATTCTATCCCGTTGGCTATGTTGTCCGCAATGGAGAACGAGAGTTGGAGAGAAGTAGATGGAAGAGACGATGCAGGAGCAGAACGTCGAAACGCGGTTAACCAGTACCGCGCGTTAGCTCCGCGAGAGAGAGAACGTTTAATAATACGCGCAATAATTCACTGAGCCGTGACAGTGCTGGGTGCTGCCCGGCACGCCATAGGCATTGTCCCAAAGCGCATCGCGACGTATCTATATATTAACATGGATGTGTCTACATAGATATAAGGTAGTGGTACGAGCTAGGTGAGTCAAAGAGTCGGCTATGTAACTCACACACGCGCTCGCGTTCGGACTAACACACAGAAATTTCATGAATACTGGTTTCTATCTAAGCTAAACACACGGTACAAGCTCTCGGAGGGCATGGGCGCGCCCGTTTATCCGGGAGTTTGAACGGAAGAACCCGTAGGAAGATGGGGTGGTACATGGTGCACCCCCTCGGGGTTCACCTTTGTCCAAGTCAGGTGATTCTCATACGGCGGTGTTCCTTCCGTTTCGACTTATCTTTGCGCCTCTGTCTCTTCCTTTGCACCTTTACTCGTACACGAAGGAGAATCCAAGGGTCGAAGAGGCACACGCGTATCGTACGAGAAACTCTGTTTGCGAATCAGCTAATTATTATTGTATCGAGAATTGAAGAAATTCCTCGGAAGATAATTCCTTTCCGTTTGGACCTCGCAGACGCAAAAATTCACAATTTTCATGCAACTGGGGTATTTATTTGTAGAGTAGTTGATTTGATTTGGAAAAAAAGAGTTGTACGTCGTTGTATTTATTTTTGAAAATAGTTGAGATAAATTTGCCTGCCGACGGATCGTTTGAAAAATACGTCGACGCGTCGGTAGAAAAATTGTAGACAGCGGATAACACGCGACCGGAGGAGAGAGAGCGCGGATTGGCCCGAGGGTGAGTAACAAACTTAACTACCCTTATAGGAGGAAAAGTTGTCGTAGATATTTTCAAGTATTATATGGTATGTATAGATATGTAGTTATGTTTATACGTATCGGTGTTCAAGCGTGAGCAAGGGATCGCTCACGAGCGTGGACGTATTACCGGGGAGCTCGTCGACCCACGAACGCCAGTGGCGTGCGTGCATCGGTGGGCGAGAGAACGAACGAGCAAAAGCCAACCTTTTTCTTCGTCTTTCTTTCTCTCCCTCGGTCTCTCTCTCTCTCGCTCTCTCTCTCTCTCTCTCTCTCTCTCTCTCTCTCTCTCTCTCTCTCTCTCTCTCTCTCTCTCTTTCTCGCTCACTCTCGAATGAGTGCACACCCTGAAGTTCATCGCGATGGTTTCGTGCACTTACACACATACATCTGCAGCCAGCTATATATATAGAACACGTTTCTCTACGGGCATCGAGAGTCAGCCCCCGGCCGCTCCACTCGTAGACTATAATTACGTGGCTTATTTAGTAT
>JAPYZT010005945.1:0-11078 GCA_030522965.1 Tryphoninae sp. A BG-2022a
TTAACAATATCCCTAATGTTTATTTGCAACTTTTGTTCGTATTGTGCCCATCTACCTTGAAATCCCGGATGGTACCCCTTACGCAATTCACCCTGTATACATTGTCGAGAAATTTGTTTTTGAACTCGTACGATCGATGAAGGATAAAGATCGATCGATTATCGATAGAATCGCCCATGGCTACACAACAAGGAAAAAAAAACAATTCGGGTTTAAAAAAAAAAATTTGCCTAATTAACTTTCGCACCATGTTCCTTTAATGGACGAAAATTGAAAAGAAAAAAATTAATTCCAATACGTAGCCGGATGAAATTTACATGTGTCCGAAGCTGCTGTGGTTTTATCCGAGTTCGACCTTCTCGCTCTCGATGGCAAGGCCGCCTCGTCCCTTGGACGAGAACAAGAGAGAGAGGGAGAGTCAAACTGGAGAACGACATTGTGGATGAGCCCTCGGTCACGTAGGCATCGTTTAACGACTCCAAGGCCCTTCTCTCTCTTCCTCTCCCTTGTTCCCTCGTTCTTTATCCTTCTCACTCTCCCTCACTCCCCCCTCTCTCTCCGTGAAGGGCCTTGACGTCATAGAAGAACTGATGGTTTCACTGGACCCATCAACGATTTAGTGACAGTGACGAGGGAAACCGCAGAAGCGAGAAATGTCTCGTCTCTGGACAAAAAAAAGGGCGAGGCGAAGGGAGGTTACCGCCCTTTTTTTTTGTCACGGTTCGAACATTTTTTCAAAATAGTTTCAATGACAACTGGGTCACACTTGCGGAAATATCTCGTCTCGTCTTTTCACCAAAAAAAAAAGAAAAAGGGCGAAGAGAGTAACAGTGCCCTTTCAGTTTGCATTTTAGACAATTTTTCAAAATACTTCGTACGAACGAACTGGGTCACACTTGCGGAAATATAGAGGAACTTTCGGTTGGTCGTCACGCACGTCGTGCCACACTGCCTTTTCAAATTTTCCAGTCAGGCCCTTCACGGATTATGCATGCCTCTTTTTCGTTTTATGGTTTCTCGTCGAACCAGGTAAAGATTTTCTTTGAAATCCTGCGCCAAGTATAATATACGTATATTGCTGAAAAATTTTGTTTTCACGTATTGGTGGAACGTAAATTCGAGGGCAGGTACGAATATTTTTGCTTTTGTAGCGTTTTTATCTTTTTTTTCTTTCTTTCTTGGCCCACGACCCATTGAGAACGCACGAACGAGCAATGGAAGGTACGAAGAGTGGTGCCATTATAATAATGTCTTACTCGAGTTTATCCTCTATGTATATATATATATATATATACACACACATATATATAGATAGATAGATAGAGAGAGAGAGAGAGAGAGGATAAACTCGAGTTATATATATATATATATTATGTGCAATATACAAATGGAGTTTTTCGAGTGTGTTGGTGTATCGACAGAAAAGTTTTGTGAGCAACTCGGACTCGTAGGTACCATTTTCTCTGTCCATCTCTCTCCCTCGTTTTTCTGTATCCAGGAGAAGTACTGAAAAGTCCAGGTACCCACTTCGTAATATATATTTATATATATATGGGGCATTCCATGCCAAATTGGACAGTTTCAAATTTTTGTTTTATTTTCTCGATTTTTTTTAACATTGTTTAGTATTTGTCGAAAAACTGTTGGGGGCAAATTAAATATTTCTTTTTATTTTCGTACATTCGCTTTAAAAAAAGATTTAAAGTTCGACGCTTAAAAATCACATTCAAAAACATCTTAAATCATGTTTATAGATTTCTTTTTGCGAATTGCATTCAAAAACGAAAATTTAAAAAAAAAATGATTTTGAAAGATTACAAAATAAGTTATGAGCAAAAAAGCCGAAAAAAGAGCGATTTTTTGAAAATTCGATATCTTTTGAACAATTAATAAAAAAAAATCTCAAAATTTACCACGAAGAGTTTTTTGACGTGTACTAAGAAACATAAAAAAATTGTGAGACTCAAAAAAAATTTTTTTGAAACTGTCCGATTTAGCGTGGAACGCCCCATATATATGTGCTACCTGTCTGTCCCGGTGTTGTCCATGCCCCGCGATATTTACCTTGGAGCGAACACTCTCGAAAACGACAAGGGGCTGTGTACTTTTCGCATATTTATGCCCCCTCCTCCCTCCCCCCACTCTCTTTTTGAACTCAACCTTTTTTTTCTACTCTGAGTAACTCTATTTACCGACGTTTTCCCCTCTTTCCACATTGGCGAACTCGCCTCGTTCGTTAATACTTTAATTGAATTTCTTTTTTCCGTGTTTTTTTTCCCCCTCTTATTCCTGGATACCGAATACCGCATGATGGTATTCAACTTTTTGTTTTACTCCGAAATGGAATAATTTAGTTCCATCCTTTTTTTTGGTCTCTTCTCTTTTATTTTTTTCGTCGCTACCGAATACTTTTAATTTAACTTTTTTTTTTCATCACTGACGCGGAATACTAATGTATTTTAATTTGGGCTTTTACTTCGATACAGCCTTCTCGTTAACTCCTACTTGCGCAGCTTTCTTTGGGTGTTTTCTTTACGAACACACACACACACACACACACACACACACACACACACACACACACACACACACACACAGCGTTTCGGAAGACTCGGTAATAAACGACCGTGCTACTTTGTTCGTCGAGTACTCTTCCTCTTTTCTCGTCTTTCACGTTTCTTCTTGATCTTAAATCCAGAGACGCTTGAATTATTTAACGGGGCGAACCTCGTCTCGACGACTTTCCTTCGTCTAACGACCCGTCGTCATCATCATCTTCGTTATCAACGAATCGAATTGCCGGTGATTAAGAGAATTGCTTTTATGGTCGATCGAGAAATAAAAAGAAACAAACAAACTTTGAATAATTTTTTTCTATTTTTAATCGACGAAAAGATCGTATGAATATTTTTTAGCCGAATCGATTTTTCAGCTTGTTTCTTTTTTTTTTTAGATTTTGAATAAAGAATATTCTTGTTGATGAATTTTCGATGTGAGAAATGAATTTTATTTCTTTACGCGATGTTTTTATTTACTTATTATTCCGCGCAGTGCCATCTCGCTTCCCTAATCCCGTAAACATGGCTGAAAGAAGCGTAGTACCCTCGAACGATGAACCGCATGCAATCTCGTCGTTTTCCGTTTCCTTGTTTTTTTTCTTTCTTTTCGTATTCTGCACTACGGGTCTTTTATCTCTAGCCGTGCACGACGACATTTATTGTGCGTTTACGAACTTTTATGTCGGAACATAGGGGCTGCAACGACGCAACTTGTGTATCGGTTCACCGTTGGAAGGATTGTATATGTATATATATATATATACCGGGTGAATTTCATAAGGTGCGTCAAACTTTATTTTAAGATAGATGGGATCATTACAAACAAAACTTGCAAATATACATTGGGGATATTTTTAATAGTTTACGAGATATCAATCTTTAAAGTTGGTCTAATCAGGGTGCACCGAGAGGCGTTGGCACCGCCCACTTTCGCCCCAGCCGTAGAGATAGCGCAGTGTAGGGCGTTACATTTGGAGTTGCAAAATGCAGAGTAGTCAATTTAATTTATTATATTATTATGCAGATATTTTTATTTGTCAGGCATTGGTTGCTAGGGTAGGGAGTAGGCGGCTCCAACGCTACTCGGTGCGCTCTGATTGGAACAACTTTAAAACTTTATATCTCGTAAACTATTACAAATATCCCTAATGTATATTTACAACTTTTGTTTGTAATGATCCCAACTACCTTAAAATAAAACCTGTGACATGTTATGAAATTCACCCTGTATATGTAGGGGGCTACGTGACTGTTGGGGTAAAAAGGGCTTTGCCTTATCTCTTCCGTATCGTTCTCGCAATGTCGAATATCTCCCGCGGAACTGTTTGGTATAGTGAGACGAGGCAAAATGTGCGAGTAGATAACGATCGTGAAGTGTCGTAAATCCACGAGACAATACGACGAGAAGGACGTACCTCACCCACCCCTTCGCCTCTCGGATAAATTAACTCGCCGAAGGCCAATGGAGAATTCCAAATCGGCGCGACCGTACCTACAATAACAACAAAATCCATGCGCAAACAAAAAACAAATTTATTTCCATTCGAATCTTAATTGGGCTGCTTTTGGAAACTGTCTTTCTTCCTTTTGATAATAAGATTAAGTGTTTAGAAATTTTTTTAAGGTTCGAATATGAAACGAATTAATGTATTTTAAGAGATAAAAATAGGCGAGCAATAATCACACAAATGTATAAAGCCTTGAGTCTTAGCTATGTATAGCTATATATAGGGATATGCACTCCATGAAATCTTATCGTAACGTACATACCCGCTTGCTCTTTCTGTCTTTCATGCTCGCTCGATTCTCTTTCCTCGGACACAAATATACGCGTGAATCCTCCGGTCTGCGGTGCTCTTTGGGTTTCATGTAGAAGAAAGAGCGTAGTTTTACGATCGTACGGAAAGTCTGATGCGTGAGACCTCTCTCTCGTCTCTTTGGAAACTTCGTTATCGTCTAAAAGCAGCAACCGAAGCGACTTCACACTGATATACGGATACATATATACATATATAGGTCGTATACGGTAGAGAGCACAGCTTTCCTTCTGATCCATTCGATTTACACTTTTACCGGTTTACCGTGGTGCGCGGAGGGAGAAGGAGACGGGGGGGAAGGGCGACATGGGGAGAACACTCTTATGCTTCTCACTATATAACTGCAACGCTTCAACCCCCGACGCCATAATAAACGTCTAGACGGCGCGAAGCAACGCACTCAGGTAAGAAGAAGGTCTGACGACGATGACGACAACGATGAAGAGATGAGAGAGAGAGAGAGAGAGAGAGAGAGAGCGACGTGGCTACGTCATGGAAATTTTATGCCAGAGGGTATACCTGTATGTCAGAAACTAATCGTTGTACCGGAAATTTGTCTGGAGCCCAAGAGCGAGACGGACAGAGTGTTTGAGCCAATTTCACGAGTCTGCTTAGCCCGCGATCTCTAAAAACCGACTATAGCTAAAGAAGGAATAGAAACGAAGGGAAGAAGGATTTTCGTATCGATGGGTTAAAGCAATTTCGAGGGAATGCGATAAGTACGAGATTTACTTATTTCCTCGCTAACAGCGCCGCCTGGTGGCGGAATAGTGTCAACTCAGGTGGTACCACCCGCGGAGATGACGACGCCATTTTGTTCGAGCCTAAAAGCTTTTTCCGATTCTGCATTGGTGACGATTGGCATGTGCGCATTAATATACTTGCATCGTGAAGCTTCTGGAACGAAAGAAACGTGCACGATTTTCCTGAATGTACGTGAGCTAAGACTCGCCAAACGTATGATCCTCGACGAGCACGAGAACGAGGCGTATATATCCCAAAGTCGCTCTGTGGTCATCGTCGAGTCCGACGGAATCGTGTTGACCGCATAGAGCCTCGTCTCTCATTTGTATTCCAAAGAGTATCTCCTTATCTCTCTTTCACTCGCTGGAGTCTCATACCCCATTCTTGTTTGCGAGAGAGAAGACGCGACTACGTGTAATCCAAGCCTCGAGGAACAGGAGAACGAGAGAAGAAAAGAGAGTGTGTATGTGCGATGCGTGGCTTGCACATAGCACGTGTGCAAGCGCGCGCCCTCTTTGCGGTTTAACATACGAACTATTGTCTTTCGCTCCCTCCTCTTTCCATCGTGATCGTCAGCGATAGCTCCGAATCGTCTTGAATAGAAAGAGGTTATGCCAATGACTGTCTTACATCTTCCATACAGTTGGCCAATCACTGGCGACTCTTGTTCGTGTAAAAGGCTTTATAAAATCTTGCAGGCGCAACAGAAACACTCGGAGAATTCGAATAGGCAGAGGACAGGAACACGTTCCTCGAACGTGCACTTTCGTGTCATTTTTCTCTCGCTCGTACTCCACACAAGCGTATATAAATATTGTAAATACACTTGCAAACATACACGTATATACATTATCTCGGTGTAATGTAGAAGTTCGTCGTCGTAGCAGCTGCAGCTGCAGTTTGTACGTTGGTGCATTGGGCTTCGCAGCATGCAAACCGAGTACAAGGTCGTCGTCACGAACCTGATATATCTATATATCTAACGCTGCATCGCGCATAAGCACACTCTCCATGATATATCAATGTCCGAATTAGATTAAACAGTATAAAGTTGGGGCAAAATGGACCAGCGAATTATTCCCAGCAATAAAATTTACGATCTCCAATTTATAAAACTTCGTTAACAAGACACAATACGTCAAACTCCAGTAGCCATCTCGTTTTCCTCGGTGGTCCAATTTACCCCACTTTTAACAATCCTTGGAATCTGATCATAAAAAACATCACAACTGTTTTCCAAGGTCTTACAGATCATTCTTAAGATCGAGCTTTATCGTAAAGTCGCAAAAAAAAGAAATTACTAGCTGAGTTTTAGCAGCATGGGCCATATTCCCTTTCATTACTCATTATCGCCACGAGAGCGCTCTGCTCTCCAGCTCACATTTTGCTCTCTCAGCGTGGTATCAAACTCGCCCGATTATATATTCACGATACGATGAAAAAAAAAAATGAAAAAACGAGATATCACACCACAGAACAAACACAAAACGTACGTATTTAGAAAGAAATAAAACACAGGATTGTGTGTAAACGTGAGCGATTCATACGTCGAGAAGAATCGCACGTGCTTAATATGTGCGAATACGCATACGTTGGATTATCATTGATACGTAAATTTAACCTTCACACACACACGCACATATATATATATTCATACAAATATAATAATATAATTATAATTATATAATGTGTACAATTAATAAATGTATTAAACGATAATACATTAATAATATTAATAAAATTAAATTTATAAAATTATATTTATTTTATTATATAATTATAATTAGATTATTATATTTTTATGAAATATACAAATATGTATTTAGTAAAGGATTTGTTCAAATTTACTAAATTTCAATTATTTTATTATAATTATAATAAATTTAATAAAATAATTGAAATTTAGTAAATTTAGTAAATTAAAATTTAATAAATTTAGTAAATTTAGTTTAATTTAATTTAATTTACTAAATTTACTAAATTTTAATTTAGTAATTTACTAAAATTACTAAATTTACTAATTTTCAATTTAGTAAATTTACTAAATTTACTAAATTTATTAAATTTCAATTTACTAAATTTACTAAATTACTAAATTTACTAAATTACTAAATTTACTAAATTGAAATTTAGTAAATTTAGTAAATTGAAATTTAGTAAATTTATAATTAGATTTAGATAATTCTATATAATATCTATATAATAATATAATAAATTTGAATAAACAAATTAATAAATATATATATACATAGGTAACGTATATATAGTATTTATATATATATATATACACCCACGGGTAGATACATAAAATATAGTTATATAAATATAGATATACACGTATGTGCCTGATGGTGTGTCACGTGTTGTTTATGTGTTCGAGCGAGGCCCCGCCCATCTCGCGATCTCCCGAAGCGATTCAAGAGGGCCTCTCCTCCCTCAAACTCCATCGAGCGCTGAACTCTCGTGTTGCACGACCGAGTTTACGAGAAAACAGGCGTAGGCTTCGGTCGCGAGGAGAAAGACGAGAAGGGCCACGATTATTTCGTGCGTTTTTAATGAGGGAGGGAGACGAAGAAAAAAACAAAAAGAAGAGCGTTCTTTTGGACAATTCGTATGGCGGGAGAACTGAGAAAAGGCAGAAGTGAAATTGAAAGCAGAGCTCCAACGCCCAGTGGTGTTCGAGCTTAATATAAGGGGTCATGAAACGGACCATCGGGGACGTGGCGAACAAACTTTTTGGTCGTAGGATATTTCTGTGTGTGTGTGGGCATGGGTGTTTGATCAGGCACATGATGTTACTACTGTCGAGCCACGTTCTCTTTGTAGCTAGCACAGTCGGCAAACAGACCGCGATACGAGTCAGTTTTTTTTTTTTTTTTTTTTTTTTTTTTTTTTTTTTTTTTTTTTTTTTTTTTTTTTTTTTTTTTTTTTTTTTTTTTTTTTTTTTTCTTTTTTTTTTTTTTTCATTATTGAAATAAATTTATTTTTTCTTCATTCTAGGAAAATGCAAGAAAATTTTATCATTATT
Source organism: Tryphoninae sp. A BG-2022a (assembly GCA_030522965.1). Classification (NCBI taxonomy): domain Eukaryota; kingdom Metazoa; phylum Arthropoda; class Insecta; order Hymenoptera; family Ichneumonidae; species Tryphoninae sp. A BG-2022a. Next base: position 8,148 of record JAPYZT010005945.1, read on the forward strand.
CACTCGATGAAAGTATTTTTCGTTATTCGTCGTTTACGAATCGATTACTGAAGCTCGAACTGAAATATCGAGGAGAAAAGTTAAATGAGAAAAAATTTCTAAATTTAGTTTCGACTAAAAAAATTAAGAATTAATTTTCATTGAAACGTGTAATTTTTGTTAATCGCGCTAATTATTATCTCTTCGATCGACTCGTGAGGCTTTTATCATTGAACTAATATTATTTTGTCTCTTTCATTATTGAAATAAATTTATTTTTTCCTCATTCTAGGAAAATGCATGAAAATGTAATTTTCGTGGATAATTTTATCATTCTTCACTCGCTGAAAGTATTTTTCGGCATTCGTCGTTTACGAATCGATTACTCAAGCTCGACCTGAAATATCGCGGATAAAACTTGAACAAGAAAAAAAATTGCAATCTCAGTTTCGAGTAAAAAAAATTAAGAATTAATTATCGAAAGCGATAATTGATTTTCCATGTTCTTATACATCGAGGTGCAAACAAAGGAGGCTAATGGTTGAGAACCGCTGGGCATCGAGGCGTTTAATGGCACAAGTTGCATCATTCACGTGTGGCACTCCTATTTTCCACGGTGGGCTCCACGGCCACGTGCGAAAATAAACAAAATCTCGCCTCGACTACCGTCGAGACCAACGCGCTTTTCTCTCCCCCTCTCTCTTTCTCTACCTCTTGCCGTTGCTTCTCTCGTGCTAGGATCTTTTCTCGTGTTCCCAGCTTCTGTTTTACGCGTGGATCTTGTACGTAGCAACGAAAACCTGCCAAACGAACAATCATTGGCAGTCGTTTGGCTAAAGCGCTTTCGAACGAACCGTGACACGACTATGCCAATGACTGTACTTTCGTGTGATTCTTAAGTTGCCAATCACTGTATTTTCTCCTCGTATTTAACACATCTTCCGTATATTACGACATTACAAGGGTGTAACTGGCAAACTGATTTATATTTTTCCTTTCTTTCTCTCTTACTCCTATTCTCTTTGTTTGTTGGTTCTCTTTCTCGCATACAAGCGTCACATCCGCGTCGCGCGCAGTTTAGCCGATTATTTTTCTTCTATCCGACGGATCTCTCGCCCTCGGCTTTTCTTGCTTCACCAAATGGCTAGATGAGAGCTTTTCTTGGCTCGTTGGGACTCCGCACACGCCGCACGATATATATCTCGATACGGAGGCGCCATTGCTATTTCGTCTTTGCTTCTCTCGCACGGTAAGATAAATAGATTCTTTTTTCTTTTTATCGTTCGCTATTGAGGCGCCACACATGCGACAGTGCGGAAAAGTAAACAGCGAGAGAGAAAGACAGAGGGTGGTATAGAAATGTAATTTCGGGATTGTATATTCGTTTTTAACATTGAGAATAATTTGGCGATATTCCATCCACGTGGAGAAATCCTCAAGGTCGATAGTGAATATTACGTATTTACACGGGTATAATTGGGACTTAAAGCAAATTTAATTTTTGGTAGATATTTCTATTTTCGAACAATAAGGAAAATCGAACGATCTTTTTTTGTCAATAAAAAATAGATTTAGAAACTTTGTTTTTTTTTTTGATAAATATTAATTGCGAGTAAATTTTAAAAACAAGGTTTGACCTTTTGAAATTTGTAATTTTTTATTTTTTTAATGAATGTGAATTGCGAATAAATTTAAAACAAAAAGCTTTCCACTTTTGAAATTTGCAATTTGAAAACTTTGTTTTTTTTTTCGTAAATATTAATTGCAAATAAATTTAAAAAACGAAGCTTTTTACTTTGAAAATTTGAAATTTGAAAACTTTTCTTTTTTTAAGAAATATTTGAAAACTTTTCTTTTTTTAAGAAATATTAACTGCGGATAAATTTAAAAAACGAAGGTTTTGTACTTTTGAAATTTGAAATTTTTTCTTTTTTTAATAAATATTAATTACAAATAAATTGAAAAAACCAAAGCTTTCCACTTTTGAAAATTGAAATTTTAAAACATTTTTTTTTAAATAAACATAAATTGCAAATAAATTAAAAAAACGAAGTTTTTTACTCATTTCTTTTATTTAATCTTTTCCTAAATAATAAATCAATAAAATTGGATACATATATTGGTTAATGGAACGATCTAGATTGTTCGACAGAATGATAAAGATCAAATTGACACGATACAAAAATACCTAATCTCGTATGATTGAAATAAATTGTTTTTTTCAATGATGATAACGATTGTTATCATCGATATATAAAAGAATGTGTAAATTATTAGCTGTTTACAGTTAAGAAATGTACGATGTGTACACCTGTACATATATATATCTCAAGCTATAGCGGATTTATCAATGCGGGATAATCTGTTAACAAACGAGCGTGATCGTTAACACCATTGGGCGATAAAGAAATTTTCCGGATTGAAAGACCTCTTCGTATTCTCTCGCGGGATCAACGAGCCTCGATATTTGCGATGAGAGACCACATGGCGAGAGAGAGAGAGAGAGGGGGGGGGGGAGATAATTCAATCTCCAGTTATCTGTACTAGATGTTGTGCGAGTCGGTGATAAGAGATAACGTGGCGCACGCGCGACCAACAATATACTCAATTTTGTCGTACGAAGGAACAAGAAGAAGAAGAAGAAAAAAAAAGAAAACAACTCGGGTCCCTGACACGTAATTTCAAGATGGCTGATGAGAATTTTAGATCAGAGGAACAAGCCGCCTGTAATAAAGACGCGATTCGGTGACAAAGTGGTTTGTGCCCTTCTTTGTTAAGACCGACTTTCTTGTTTCGTGTCAACGTACACAGTCACGTGCGTATATATAGGACGATATACTAATCGTGCAAGACTTTATCGAGCCCCCCCCCCCCCCAAAAAAAAAACAAAAAAAAAGAAAGGAAAAAAAAAAAAAAAAAAAAAAAAAAAAAAAAAAAAAAAAAAAAAAAAAA